>JAUMHH010186430.1:0-14519 GCA_032359455.1 Chlamys rubida | reverse complement strand
ATATGTAACTGCAGTACACCTCTATTACTATGATACTTGTATCCCTCTGTACAACCACGCATGCTTATACATTAAATATGTGCATGTTACATATCTTTGTATACCATGGTAAGTCAAAGATGTTGAGATAAATTAAAACAAGAGGCCCGGAGGGCCTGTATCGCTCACCTGAATAATAAAGCAACCATGGGAAATTATTCTTATTACAAACAATCCCTCCAATGGTACAGAAAAAGAAGTATTTTAAATAATTAAACCTCAAATTCCCCTATTGAGCCCCGCAACTCTGCAACAAAAGGGACCACACTCATCATTTATACACAGTAAAGACCCCTTTGACCAAGGATAATCCAGGCCAAATTCGAATAAAATCCCTCAAATGGTACATGAGAAGGATTTTAAAGATTTAAACCTCAATTTCCCTTTTGAGCCCTGCCCCTCTGCACCCAAAGGGGCCACAACCACCGTTTATACAAACGATGATCCTGACCAAATTAGGATACAATTTTCTATCCCTACGGTAGAAGCAGGGTTTTAACGGTTTTACCTCTATTGCCCCTCTCCACCCAGGGGGTCCAAACACACCAATTTAACAAGATTGAGTCCCCTTGGCCCAAGGATGTTCCAGACCAAATTGGGACGAAATTCCTAAATCCCTGTGGTAGAAGAAGGATTTTAAAGGTTTACCTCTATTTCCCCTATGGGGCCCCATCCCTCTGCCCCCAGGGGGCAAAACCCAACGTTTATACAAAATCGAGTGTATCCTGATAAGTCCGGAATATATTCTATTTTGGCGGTAAAATGTGTTTGAACAAAAACCTTTTAAATCCTTTGGTTTGAGTAAAATTCACACCTAACTAATTGCCGAATGTAGTTAAAGTTAACCGCTTTATTGCTATGCAATCGATGAATTCTATCCCCAGCGTAATACTCGTATTTATATTTAATTTATTGATATCATGTATCAGATAAAGTAGTAAACGAAAGACTATTTAGTGACAATGGTCATAGGCTATGTTTTATGACATACTAAAATTAAGCACTTTAGGAAAACGATGTCAACATTATAACGCCAGTCAACTCAAGTTGAATAGAGGCGGAAAGTAGCATTACACCAAACTTGTTTTTGTATTCAGACATCACGTGGAATCTTGACTGCATGTATAAGGATGTTACATCTAATCACATTACACAGAAGTACAGTATGATGTTGTATTTCACGTAATTCTATAGCATCCCATACGGCTTCTTTTGTATTAAATGTTAGCACTGATTAAAAATTCCTGTCTGCATTCCATCATATCTATAGTTACACGACTGATGGCTATCTGTAGCATATTTTAAGAACCTTACGGACATATCGACCTTAAAATACCACATTACACAAACAAACATGTCTATATAACGCCGTGTTTAAATCTTGTCTCATCACAACATGTCTGACTGCACACAATACTTCGTTTCAAAGTGATTCATTCTGTCGTGAAGGAGACCTTTTACTGATGCAAACAGTGACCCAAATATCTGGTTTCAAAAGTCGTTAATTTAACCCGCATACCAGACAGCTGTGTAGTTATAAAATAGGAGAAGAGCGAACACACGCCTCCTTCGAAGGAATAATGTGTTTTTTACCCACGGTCAACAAACATATCAAATGATTCTATTTCTCAATATCTAAAGAAATAGCAAGTTTGTTTATTATGGGTGTACATAAAACAAGTACGTAATTTACTTTAACTGCTCAGACATTATTGTTGTCAAATTTACTGGAATAACTAATTTAAATGGTACTGAGTCTTACCGCTTGCGTCTTATCTACTGGCAGATATATTGTTTTTGATGTTCTTATGCTCATAGTGTTGATATCTTCTATGTAATCGCAACAGATTAAATCTCTGTACTATTTTACAACTTTAATATCATCATTAACTTATGTCATCATATGTGCTAGCACTACTGTTTTCGCCCTTGCAACACCAGTCACTAAATAACCTAACTGTACCTATTCTCAGCATCATTACAAGTATTGTTACTGCCACCCTATGTAGTAGTATAATGGCTTCCACCCTATATACTGGTATTACTTTGGTTCCCCTATGTACTAATACTACTGTTGTCACCGTATATTACGATATTACTGTTGTTACCCTCAGTTATAGTATTACTGTTGTCACCCTATGTTCTGGTTTTACTGTTGTCACACTATGTACTAATATTATTGTTGTCACCCTATAAACTTGTATAACTGTTTTCACTATATGTACTAGCATTACTGTAAATGACCTATCTACTAGCATTATTAGTGTCACCCTATGTACTAGTAAAACTGTCGCTACCCTATGTACTAGTATTACTGGTGTCACCCTATGTACTAGTATTACTGGTGTCACCCTATGTACTAGTATTACTGGTGTCACCCTATGTACTAGTATTACTGTTGTCACCCTATGTACTAGTATTACTTGTGTCACCCTATGTACTAGTATTACTGGTGTCACCCTATGTACTAGTATTACTGGTGTCACACTATGTACCATTATTTATTTTGTCGCCCTATGTACCAGTACTACGGTTGTCGCCTTATGTACTAGTTTAACGGTCGTCACCCTATGTACTAGTTTTACTGTTGTGATCCTATTTACTATAAGTTATGTTGCCACCCTATGTACCAGTAATACTGTTATCACCATATGAACTAGTTTAAATGCTGTGCCCCTGTGTACTTGTATTAATGTTGTCACCCTATGTACTAGTTTAACTGTTGTGCCCCTGTGTACTAGCATTACTCTTGTCACCCTATGTACAAGTATAACTGTTGTCAGTTTATGTACTAGTATAACTGTTGTCAGTTATGTACTAACATTACTCGTGTCCCCTATTTACTAGTATAATTGTTGCCACGCTACATGTGTGTACCATTATTACTGTTGTCATCCTACATGTGTGTACCATTATTACTGTTGCCATCCTACATGAGTGTACCATTATTACTGTTGTCATCCTACATGAGTGTACCATTATTACTGTTGTCATCATACATGTGTGTACCATTATTACTGTTGTCATCCTACATGTGTGTACCATTATTACTGTTGCCATCCTACATGTGTGTACCATTATTACTGTTGCCATCCTACATGTGTGTACCATTATGATAAAATTTAATGCTAAAAATTAATTTGGTTTATCTAAGCACAAATCATGCTTATATTATTAGTGGGCTTGTACCTTATCTGAACATATGACTGTCAGAGTTATCTCCCCTATAACCTTCTTTTTCTATCTCAGTATTCATGGTAAGAACAATTATGTTTTTGTCAAAACAAATTTAAAGCTTTTGTATCTAAATATTCGCTATTTTGCCACCCACCACTCTACATCCACAAGCTGTATGTATTTTGAACTTGTTACTGCTGGAATTTGTATTGTATAATTTCAGTTTTCAACATTGGCTGTAACGGATTCATTTTGGTCTACAAACCATATATGTGTGCAGAAGTATGGTAACATGGGTGCTTTGTCACGTTCTTCAGTATTTTCCAGATGTGGTTGGCGGTATTTTGAGGCAACACCAGTACCATTACTTTTGTCCCCCTATGTACCAGGACTACCGTTGTCATCGTATATTACGATATTACTGTTGTTACCCTCAGTTATAGTATTACTGTTGTCATCCTAAAATATAGTATTCCTGTGGTCACCCTATGTTTTGGTTTTACTGTTGTTTCCCTATGTACCAGTTTTACTGGTGTCACCATATGTACTACTATTTCTGCTGTCACCCTATGTACCATTATTTCTTCTGTCGGCCTATGTACCAGTACTACTGGTGTCACCCTATGTACTAGTTTTACTGTTGTTATCCTATTTACTATTAGTTCTGTTGTCACCCTATGCACCAGTAATACTGTTATCACCCTATATATTAGTTTAACTGCTGTGCCCCTGTGTACCAGTAATACTGTTGTCACCCTATGTACTAGTTTAACTGTTATGCCCCTGCGAACTAGTATTACTCTTGTCACCCTATGTACTAGTATGACTCTTGTCACCCTATGTACTAGTATTACTCTTGTCACCCTATGTACTGGTATTAATGTTGTCACCCTATGCAGAAGTATAACTGTTGTCAGTTTATGTACTAGTATAACTTTTGTCAGTTATGTACTAGCATTACTCGTGTCACGCTATTTACTAGTATAATTGTTGCCACCCTACATGTGTGTACCATTATTTTACTGTTGTCATCCTACATGTGTGTACCATTATGATACAATTTAATGCTTAAAAATAAATTGATTTATCTAAGCACTTATATTAAATGCTTATATTATTGGTTGGCTAGTACATCAGCTTAGCTGAACATATGACTGTCAGAGTTATCTCCCCTATAACTTTATTTTTCTATATCAGAATTAATGGTAAGAAAAATAATGTTCTTGTCAAAACAAATTTCAAGCTTTTGTATCTAAAATGTCGCTATTTTCCCACCCACCCACTCCACATCCGCAAACTGTAGGCATTTTGAACTGCTGGAATTTGTATTGTATAATTTCAGCTTTCAACATTGACTGTAACGGATTGATTGAGGTCTCACCGGGAAGAAGCCCTGTATTTGTGCAGAAGTGTGGTAACATTGGTGCTTTGTCACGGTCTTCAGTATGTTCCAGATGTGGTTGGCGGTCTTTTGGGGCAACACAAATACCGCTTCAGTGCAATTTTTTACCATATTGATCAGTTGTCATTAAATGAACAGTTTCACTGGAACTAAGTTTGTGAAGTTACAAATAGTATTTGCAGTTTAATAGCATAATCAATTTGAAGTGTACAGCTGTTCCAATTGTTCCCTTGAATTTCAAATATTTCTAATTATTGTCAAAAAAGTAATTGGTAAAAGTGGGACAAATGAGTTGTACATCTGTTCCCAGTCGTCGCTTAATTTGTCCTTCATATTTCAATTGTTTCAAGTTTTGAAATTTTGCACAAGTTTGATCAAGTTGATTTGCAGTTATCTCAGTTTGGTTTGCCCAATGACTCTAATTTAGAGTCGGTAACCACATCTGTATGAAGCCGTGGCCATATAATCGCCACACCTTCAAAAATAAAAACAATCATACATGTAGTAGTTAATTTGGTGTTTGCGTTTTTGTGTGTCTTTGGTAACTGTTGTCAGTGTATGTACTTGTTTTTCTGTTGTCACCCTATATACCACTTTTTTAAGTATTGCCCTAGCACACTGTCCTAGCAGACAGAAGCTGAATCATGAACAATAAATATATTTATAAAAATAAAAATAGAATATAAATATCTCATGTAGTTCGTTTAATGATCGAATACAAAATAAAAGTCATCTCGAAAAACCAAACACAAAGCCATCAATAATTTAATAAAGGATGAAATGTTTTCTTAAAAAACTGTTCATATGTTTTTTATAGCGAGTACGTGATTAATCGATGCAAGGAAATATAAATAAAGATTATTTGGAAGAAATTGAAATAGATATTTCAAATAAGTTTTAATTTCACCAAACAACGGTAAAAATATATATCTCCTCTTAAATATTTTACTAATTATAAAAGATCATTGGGGGAAAAAGTGGGAAAATATTTGCAAATATTACAATTTAGATATTAAAATCGCTTTATCGAAAGTCAGCTACTGGAGGAATGATCCCGCTAACAATACCTTGTCTGGTCTGTCGTAAAGTAAGGTAAATTGATTGTGTTCCTGGTCAGCATTAACATTCGTCCATTTTGTCAGAGAGTAGATATATATACGTATTAAAACTTAACAATGGTGTTAACAGCAGAGCGTATGTCTGTCACTATAGTAAACAGAGAAGTATAATTAGGCATGGCTGTAACAAAGTACGCCATGTATCGCCTCATGAATATGACAGTCAGTCTATTAAAAAGTTTGGTAGCGCTGCATATATCTAGTACTATTTAGGTGTTAACTCGCTTTTTGTATTCTCTTCCTTAGGGCTAACTGCTGTCTTGTCTGACTAACATTCTAGTTAAAAATAACGTTTCACTCCGTCTGTGTTACACTCTGTTGACAAAACAGTGTCAAGTTGTGTATCTTAACAGTTAATACACATCTATGTGTCGCTATGTCTAGCACACCTGTCAAACGTTTGGTGTTTTGTTGTTTGTCCTTTCTTATGATATGTACACAGTCAAATGGGTTGTTTTGTCTTTTATATAACATACTTTGGAGTAACCTAAATACCATCATGTTTTTTGAGAAATACCATCATATTAAATGTTTAAAAATGACACCTCTATTGCAAGAAAACGTCATTCCCAATGGAGAATTACGTATCGATTTATTTGTCAAAAGCAGGACTTCATAATTAAACCCAAAAGGTTAATATACAAAAAATAAATATAATTTGCCTAAGGTTACTCTAGACTAAATTTGGTTAAAAGTCCTTAATTTGTACAGAAGAAATTGATTTAATACATGTATCGATATATTCCCCTATGCCCCCAATGCAGTCACGCCATCCGATTATTTAAGATTGAGACAATTTTGACCAACGATGTTTTTAACCAAATTTTGTTAAAATATCTCAATTGAAACATGTATCCCTATATTCCTCGTAATTGGATATATAGTATACGGACGAATGAAAGGACGACGGACTCTAAGCCACGATATATATGCCCACCAGTCTTTCTTTCCCGTCACTACTAGGCTTTTTATTAAACATCTACGTAATGGAATTAACTGTTTTTCTGCACTGAATGTTAAACTAAATTTCTTTCATCGGCACAACGAAAATACGTACATTTTTGTATTCCGTTGGTAACTCTCAGCAGGTCTTCAAAACAGCATATTTATCAAGATCTAACAGACCTATATCGTAACGACAGTTATTATCAATTGAAGTAAAACCTACAATAATACCAATTCGGATACATCCGTTAATTCTTTTGTGGAACTTTACTCAAATACTGTTGCTCCAATGAGTAATTTACTTTTGTTGCTAGGCACTACTTACTAATGTTTTTGTCGCGATAAAGTTACAGATATTTTTTGTTAAAATACTGAACGGGTGTATAGAATTTAAACAGATGTTTTTTTTCAAACAGTCGAAGAAGTTTTTTTGAATTTAATGGCGTCGTTAAATACTGCAACTTCAGGGGTGCATATTCCCTCACAGCAAACGAGACAACTCTGCTGGAAAGGATCATTACAAGTAACACTGAGATAAAAAAAACAATAAATTTACTTTGTTCTAAATTTAAAATGCAATTGTCATATTTCTGTTTTTTTAATATTGAGTAAATAGGCATCATGCTTTAAAAAGTCCGCTGTCCATGTCAAGATGGCTGGCAGTGGTACGTCATTGGTGACTCGGCAGGGCTTTACTGCCTGAATCACGTGGCTTCTATCATCACCTTAATACAAGAAAAAACACAATTATATTGGATTACATGTACCATAAGAAAAAAGATGAAAAGCATTGTGAAATATATGCAAACCTCTATATAAATGTAACTTGATCAGGTTTTTTGTTTTCTTGTTTCAATAACAATGAGTATAAGTAAAATATAATAATATACATTTACTATGTTTTTATCATTTACTAAGTTTCCAAACATTTTATGTCACTGTTTTCAATGAAGCAGTGACATATATATATTATAACTGTCTACCCAGTGGTGAAATGTATTTGATATGACACCTTCTAAACTTCACACTCCCACCTAAACACCTGGAAAATCATATACAAAAAATAACCTTTCAAAATCAAGTATATAACTACTTAGAGATAAACTATTACTTTTTTATTTTCGTCACAACAGGTTAACCTATTCTGTTAAATAACGTTTGTGATATATTTCTATAAACATACTTGGAAGTGACTACATTGTTGCTCCGTCAACAGATACATGTTGGAGAAACACGTGCAAAACGACGTATACTACCGTAGCATACATACCAACTAAATCTGATTGTTAAATTAACCAAATCCTTCTCTCTAAACCAGAAAGATTTACGTTCTTTCATGACTGTATAATACACAAGAATTCATTATAGCACTCGGTATCTCTGTATATGGAATACGTACAAGTAATGGTATTTTGAACTACATGTATAAGTTTATTAGACATATATGTCAAAACCAAAGCGATCAAAACCCTATTATTGTGACTGGTGGTGATAAATATGAAGATCGTTCTATAATTCCTATATTGATTTATATATAAAGTATGAGTGACATATGTTTTGATGAGTATACGTATACCTTAGTTGTCGTGAAACATGTCAATACTTACTCATATAGTTTGTTACAATTTTCCTATGTATCAACTTATCTTTGTGTACTTGTTTCGTTTGAACATGCAGACAGAACCGCATTCTACTCAAATTTCCCTTTTTTAAAGAAGGTGTCGTGGGTCAATGGAAAGCATGTATTACCTTTTTGACAAGGAACCGCTAATCCATCCAGCGTCTGTTTGACCAGTATCATTATGGTGTGCATGTCACGTTACCATCATGAGGCTATCTGAAAGAATCAGTATAAATCCTACTTATTTCTTATCATTGATGAATCTATCAACATTACCAATTCCTATTTCCATATTTAACTGTCCTAAATTGTCTCTGTTTATTACTTATTTACTTAACCTTTTCTCATAGGAAAAAATCCTAATAGTTAGATAAGCTTTTTTTGTGTTCATATGACGACTATCATACAATTGTTTTTCGTACAAATATAAATATAGAATACGTTATTAACGCTACTACGTGCATGCTCGTAAGCCGAACCAATGCACGTTGTTTTATCCAGTGCAACAATATTTTATATATCCGATATCAAAACTATATATAGATATATTTGTTTCGGTGCAATGTTTAAGTACGTGTTCATATCCTTACCAGGAAACTGCCATTGACATATCATTGGCATCGCTTGTGATCAAGTTGGTTGTGTTGGTGTTGAAGTCCCTCACTGGTATTTATCCAAACCGTCCTCCTAATCTCAGAAAAAACAATACAACACTCAGTCCATCTAAATCCAATATATCCACCCAAATGTTCACTCTCACACAAACTTTCAGCAACATGACAAACACAGGTTTATTTCATTGACGACACAATACTTTACGGTAAAGAGACATCAACACAGACAACACAAAACAAGACAGAAACTAAAAAAAAACAAAGAAGTATAATTATCAAAATTGTGTTACATTATCATTAAAATTGTCATATAGATTATGTAGGTTATCATAAAGGTCGTGTATGAAATGTCTGACCATATTACTTAGCATCGTGTTATAATGTATCATACGTCAAACCTGAAATAAAAAAGCATGTATATTATTAATGATGTCACGTCATGATTGAAATAGAAATACTGGAATAACCTTTCACATGAAATTGACACTACTTGTATTATTAATGCGTGGAAAGAAATTGATTCATACTATATTTATATAATAGCTAAACTCACTAAGAATTAATATGTACATATACAACTGGCTGGTCTGGTGTAACTCGGGGAACAACTAACGTATTCTACTAAAATGTGAACACATAAACAATTATTTTCGCAAGATAATATAAAATTTGACACCTGAAATTAACCCGGTCCAACACTTTATCGATATTGATCAGTAAGTAAATATCAATCAATGTTTATTATATATTGGTTTTCAAACAAAAATATTACGGCTTTATCAATATAACATATACTAAACATAAACAAACATATTTGATTAATCAGGCATATGATGTTGGTACATTTACATGGATAATAACAATACAAAACGATTAATTCTATGTTTACTACATCGCTATGTTACTAAAATAATAATATAATATACGAAAGAGAACCACAATGAAACAATAAGTAATTTCCCAAGATATATAAAATTTGACACCTGAAATTAAACACCATCAAACACTAAATCGATTTTGATCAGTTAGTAAATACCAATCAATGTTAATTATTTATTGATTTTCAAACACAATTATGACGGCTTTATCAATATGACATACTAAACATGAACATACATATTTGATTAATCAGGCAGATACTGCTGGTACATGTACATGAATAATTACAATACATAGCATTTAATTAAAACTCTTTATGTTTTACTACATCGCTATGTTACTGATATAATAATACAATATACGAAAATGTAAGTTGATCAGAAATTAAAGTTAAAATGAAATCAGGCCTTTTTGACTTTTAACAAACACAATATGTTATGGTATTTCTATCATTGGACAACAATATAGAAACAATGACTTATAATCAGCCTAGCCTTATTTACTAACTAAAGGACCACCAGTTGTATGTGACTAAATATTCATAAATATAGATAGCAAACGAAAAAAATGTTTACTATTGAAACTTCAGCTCACTATATACATTTCACTCAATTACTTCAACAAAGCGCCTGGCAGTTAGTAGAAGGGTTGCTGACAGTGCAGTTTATATTTACAAAAGCAAAACAAGCACTTAAAACGAAGCTACAGCTTGTTTCGGGTCAGTATATCATAAATAAATCTTTGACAACCGGTCGGTATAGGTCATGGTATGTTGTTTTGATTAAATATAGATCCACAGATCTCCAACGTTCATCAATACTGAAGAAAGTTTGCAATAATTTTCATTTCTGTACGTTAACAATTAAACAATTATTTTAGAAAGTTACTCAAAGAAATGATATTTATACATGGCTATAATTTTAAAAGGAAAATAATTAATAAAATAATACTTGATTGGTATGAATTGTGGTATCTACTTACATGCCACGACGACGATATATGTTGGTGAGGTCAGGTTCACATTCTTTAAGTCTGTGAATATATTCCGTACGCGGCAGGAATAGCCAACTCCATTATCTGCCGAAAGGAGAGGTCCAACTACAATGGCAGTCCCATTTAGTCCTGTAGATAGACCATCTCGGAACCACTCAACGCTTGCTGGAAAGGGATAACCTTCGGAGTAGTTGCAAGATAACTCCATGTACTCGCCTAATCCTGGTAAATTGCTGGTGTTGAGCTGAATGCTGATTGGTGGAGTAGGAGGGTCTGGTAGGGATAGACATGCATGGTTAATATATAATTAAACAATGTTGATAATTATATATTTGTTTTCATATACCATCAACACACGGTACCGTACTGTAATCTCGTGGTGTCACGTAACCCCACAAGAGGCAGCCTTAACCCCTTCGGCAAGCGTGACCATCATCAAAAGTATTCCTGTTTAGGGGTACTGGTACATGAAACATAAAAAAGTAACATGCACTGCGTTTGATTTGTATCTATGGTAGGACAAATGCATAAATGTCACAAAATTTCGTCGACAGGGGCTAATTTTCAGCCATATTATGTTAATTCATCTTGGAAGAGCATTGATTTTGGAGAAGTGCCAACTCATATCAAATTAACATGACGCTGTCTGAAACGAATTGTATTGAAATATTTAGTGTGATTTATCGATTGCGCCAGACCGAACTTAAGTAACGGTGTTAATAAAACACTGAAAATCTCTGAACTCATCAATGTCTGCTCGTGTTGGTACATGTAGGTAGATATCATCAATAGATATGTCGTCTTCGATGATACCATTTAAACTTGACAGCAGATCGCGACCATAAATGGACCAATTTTTGTGAAAGTTTGTATAACAACATTGCATATTGCGGTCGGTAATTGGCATGTGGTCTCATTAATTACCAGATGTCTGTATTTGGTGATGTTCAAAGTAGTGCGGTATTTCCAAATTTACACAAAATAAATTGTATCGACTTGATAATTCGATTTCGTGTCTTGTAATGACACAGCTATAAAATGAGCAACTGATATTTGTAAAGACTGATGATTACATTTGATACTGTAAGTCATAACTTATTGAAAATTAATCTTCCCACTGAAGTGTAGCAGATGGCATGCATGTAGGAGCATTTGTGAAAATTTCTGAAAATAAGATGTTGTATCGCATGACTTAATTAGTCCCAGACTACACTTACTGTAACACTGACATACAAAACAGTTTCCGATGGAAAAACAATCTTGTGCTATACGTGTAATTCTGCACAACACATTAACCTGAATCACCTTAACAATTGTACACTGATCTATAATGTTCTCTCGTATATCCCTTAACATACAGAACGTTGTTTTCTTACTTATGATTTGTATACGTTATTCATCGTTGACGTTCACCACTCTTTGCATTACTATTCACCATATAACCCTCACTATGTCTCAATTATCAAATAACCCCATCGTTCCATAATCCCCCATCCGGATATGTTTCAATATATAACGAACATCTTACATGAAGACTGAACATTATAATTGACGTCCCTATAGTATTCTGGACGGTACATTGGTATGTCCCGTTTTCAGATCTATCTAGTTGTCCAAGTGATAACAGGGCTAAGGTAGTACAGATGGTGTTGTCAGGTTTTTCTTAAGTAAGTTACATTGTTGTCTAACGTGTATTACTGTCAGGTAAAAACAGAACACAATACATGTCCAGCACACTCGCAGGCATTCACACATAGAGAGATATTAGCCAGGTGTTATAGGACTAGTAGATAGCGCATGATAAGGCAGCTCCTGCGAATTCCTCAAAATTGTATTGATTAATGTATATGCTAATTGTATATGTTAGCTAGATAGGGCGCTATATCAACTGTTGTATATTCATTTATTTTACAGTATAGATTATATTCTGTATCACCTATAATCAGATCTTTCAGCTTAATGTAAATAACGCGCAATAATCCTTCGTTGAGAAATTATCTGATTGTCCTTTTCGTTTCCGTTTTCTCTGTGAAATGCCTTACTTACAGTGTACATATAGCGTGGGCTGTCCGTCCATGTTTCTATTGATTGTAAGGGCGAGTCTAATAATCGTTAAGAAGGGGCCAGACGTCCTTTGGACGGTGGATGTACTGAATGAAGTTTAATTCACCCCTCCACAGAACAGTGACAACAGGTCTACACGGGCTGGTCACACACACCAGGACACTAGTTGTGTGATCTTGGAGAGTTGAGGGTGGATTTTGTAGCACGATGCCCGTCACTTTTTCTGTTGAACAGAAATACAGAAACAGGTGGAAAATATTACTAGATATACGAATCATTAACGTTTTACTGCAAACATAGTATTTTAAATAAGACGAATGGTAATCGAATGCACACTTTTCTCGATATGAGATATCATTTTCTCTCAAATCCGGCCATGTAAAAGAACGCTGGCCAGGTAAGATAAGTATGTTTGCTGAGTCTATCTTACATGGGCTAATCACATCGCGTAGTAGTACAAAAACTAAGGAGATCAACTCCAAAAGTCAACAACTTACATTGTCTGCTACGAATGTTTGTACCGTAAACATAAAAAGACACGTGGTTTAACTCTTTACGCTACAGAATAATCATCATAATCAGGAGAGCGAGTTCAAGCCACTGACTTAGATTAGACAGGCATTGCTCCTGACAGTAATACACATTAGACACAACCATTGTTCATGCAACTTACTTAAGAATGACGTTGTTCCACTTTTATTTGCCGCAGTCCGACCTGTGCTTGAGAGTTTTTGCACCTGCCACAAACTTACACTAGCAAAATATGTTCCTGCTACTTACTTAACAAGCCAGGAGGTAATTTTTTCATCACTGACTAACACTACAAACCTTTTGTTATCATTACTGACTTTCACAAGACACCACTGGCGTAACAAACTAGGTCATCATTTTCACATATGTGCACTGGACATCATTTTGTAGTCACCACTTATTACAAATATTCATTGCTTCATTACTTACTGAAAATATATCCATGTAATCGAGTTTTAAGATTAACGTTAATTTCAACATATTTAAAAAGAAAACAGCTATATTCCCAAGACAACATAGGCGATTGGAGATAGGAAATACTCATACATTTCATTGATGGTTTTAAATTCAGCATTGTTCCTATAGTTATATAGTTGTTATATAGTTGTTATATAGTTGTAGTATTTCATTGAGAAGGTAACACAAAAAGAAATTGGGTCTCTACAAACATAGCGAGAATAAAAGCTAGTCGTAAAATTCACATTCCACTAGCCTAGAACTAGAACGGGGCTATTTTCGAATTCATTAGTCAGGTTTGAATTCTGACGTCTACAAAACCAGAGCGAGTTATGGTCTGCTGGTCTCGGTTGTAATACCAACCAGAAACCAGTGGCAAAGTGAAGCGTCGAAGGTTGACAGGAGCATACATCGGGGTACAGAGGACGGGTGTACCAGAGACCAGTATATAGCATTGATCTTATGCTACTTATGTGTGTCCTGTGGCGATTCAACTTTGCTTCATAATGTCATAACAAAATGTTTACCAGTTAAGAGCAACACAAATATATTTTCTAATGTTAAATTCAAGATGGCTGATAAGCAGCCATTTTGAATCCGATATACCCGAAAAATTACCAAGCAGAACTAGGATGCATGGGAAATCATCATGTAAAATTTAAAAAACATACTCCATTTAC
>JAUMHH010186429.1:0-30597 GCA_032359455.1 Chlamys rubida | reverse complement strand
AGGATTGAATGTAGACATTCGACACAATAAGGATTGAATGTAGACATTCGACACAATAAGGATTGAATGTAGACATTCGACACAATAAGGATTGAATGTAGACATTTGACACAACAAGGTTTGAATGTAGACATTTGACACAACAAGGTTTGAATGTAGACATATGACACAACAAGGTTTGAATGTAGACATTCGACACAACAAGGTTTGAATGTAGACATTCGACACAATTAGGATTGAATGTAGACATTTGACACAATTAGGATTGAATGTAGACATTTGACACAACAAGGTTTGAATATAGAACATTTGACACAACACAGTTTTAATGTAGAAAATTTGACAAAACGAGGTTTGAATGTAGGATAATAGAAATTACGTGGTTTATTAAACTTTATTTAGTTGTCCCTCTTGATGCCGAAATCGTGCTCACTTGCTCTCAGATAAACTGAGTTAAAATACATTTAGGTTAATCAGTTTACCCACTATCTTATTTCAACGTTAATTAATTCATTAAATCTTAACTAATTGATCATACATGCATTAAATGTTACAAGCTTTATTTGATTGGTTCTCATAGAATAAAAGCACCTGTTTGTTACATTGTGTTGAGGGACATGGAACATGGCATTCGATACGTTAAATGACACTATTGCTTTACATTACATAATTTTAATTGTGTTGCAGATTGTCATGCTGGTTCTAAAGCGGACATCATCTTCAATCTTGACTCATCTGGAAGTGTAGGAAAAGCCAACTTTGACAAGATGCTCGAGTTTGTCAAGGGTATGGTAAAGAACTTCGACGTCGGATCTAACAAAATCCGGGTTGGTTTAGCGACTTTCAGCTCCAGGCCATACATAATGTTTAACCTCGACAAATATGCAGACAAGGCTGCTTTGATGACCGCCCTTGACCACATCCCTTACAAGTCTGGCGGAACAAACACGGGCGATGCTCTGAAGGAGGTTTACAGTAAGATGTTTACGGCGGCCAATGGCGACCGTCCCGGTGTCCCGAACATCGAAATCGTCATTACAGATGGCCGCTCAAACAACCATCCAGCAACCGTCAGTGAAGCTACTGCATCTAGGAACCATGGAATAAATGTCTTTTCTGTAGGTGTAGGACGAGGAATTAGCAAATCTGAGCTCAATGACATCGCCAGTGACCCGGATAGCACGCATGTAATGACAGTTGATGACTTCAGCAAACTTCAGCAAATCCAAGGAGCTTTTGCGGCCCAGACGTGCCAAGGTAAGTTGTATGTGATCACGTAACTAGTTTACTCAATATATGATATAATTTGACATGAACAAATTAAAGAAATGTATTAAACTTTATATTGATGGATTACAGAACAAAACACTCAGTATAATGCTACCATTGGTCCAGAAACATTTTGGCGTTATAAAGAGGTTTGGTGATTAATTGAGGAAACTATATAAAGGAAGCCTAAATGAAAATAATAACGGAGACTTAGAAATACATTTTTATTTTGGCGGTAAGCGAGGTGACAAGTGAAACAAGGGACATTATATCGAGGTGTAGATGACCTTCTGTGAAGTGGCTTTCATTGAGGAAGTTGAAGAAAGGAATTTGGTTTTATTGATTTTGAATTTGAATTTACTTTTGTGTTGATATTATGATATTATCTTTTTTGTTGATGTTATTCGAGTTATTTATTTTTCTTTGTTTATTTTTATCTATATGACGGGTTGAATTGGCGATATGTTATTGACCAGGACAGCTTATATGACAAAATCTTCTCTGTATTTACCTGATCACGTTACTACTTCTTTGAATGTTTGCATATTGATGTCATTAGTTTATTTATCCTTTAACGCCATAGAACCACGTACTACAATGGTAATTGTATATATTTTCAGTTATCCCAGCATCACCGCAGACGAATGTGCCTACCGGTGAGTATTGGAGTTTTAATGGTGTTTTCTTATGCTGCAATCGTGACGTCATCACACGAACTGTATGCAGGTTGTATAATGAAATGTTATAACTACTGTCACTATCATAAATAAGCTATTGACATTCAACGAAGCTTCTTCGATCGAAATAAAAATTTACTGTATACAGGGAAATATTCGATGCAGTTTAATTTTCGCCTTTTTCGCCCTCCCCATTGAGGGCGAATTTATCATAACAGCAAATGCTAGAACACAACAATATTTTTTGTCGTTTTTATTAATAAACAAGATGCGTAAGTTAGAAAAATGAATAATATTTGTTTCTTTCCAACCCTAGCGGTACCACAACCACTATCTGACCCGTGCCAAGACAAGCTTCAGACCTGCGCCACGTACCAGAATGGTTCTTGTATAGGCGTCTACGAACAGTGGGCAAGGACACAGTGCGCACGAACATGTCATTATTGTACTAGTAAGTGTATTCCCTTCCAACATTGTTCATGTACATGTACGTGCATTTATGAACCGTCCAATACTGTTCAAGAACCTCTGAACCTGTCACTATTAGTGGAGTTTGTTTGAACTTGTCAATATGTCAATTACGTATATCATATTATTATTTAAATATATATGAACCAATCTTGTCTAGTACTCTGTCCTACCGTCAGTGTTTTCCTTTTTGTTCCTAGCTTACTTTTACTCATTCTGTCTCAGTTGTTTTGGAGCGTTATTTTGTCACTTTATTCTTTTTATTGCAAGCTGTGATAAAATGAAGGAATAACGGAGATTAATATTTTTTGACTTTCAAAACTACATTCATCTCAAGCTAAAATTAACTTTTATTTTACATTTGTTCTAATATTTTAAGCGTAAATGAATACTATAGACACTACAATTCAAACCTGTATATGCTTATTAAACACAGGAACTATCACATTCAGTAAATCGATTATACATTTTTCTATATATTTGTTTCTCCTACACCGTTCATATTTTATCTTGAAAACATTTATTTCCCTTGGAATGCATTCAATCTCTTTCCGATAGGGGAAATTGTTGCCATAAGTTATGACTTCACAGTTGAAGATGGAAACGCAAAACATTGTTATGTGACGTCATAAATTAAATATTGACAAATGAAATAACGTCCGGACTGTTTCCGACTAGTAGATATCAAAACATGCTTACCAAATCCTGGTACGGTTATCCATCGAGTCGGGAGTGAGAAAACCTAGAGTGGTTTTGGGAGAAACAAATATTCCTGAGTTTTCCTGACAACTGTTTCGATTAATCAAATGCTACATAATTTACCTCTTGTTTCCCTTAGCCGCCATACCGACGATTCCTCCAGATTGTGTGGACACGCTGCCTAATTGCAGGGATTATGATGCTCAGGTGTGCAATTCCTTCGGACCATGGGCTCATGACAACTGCAGGCAGTTCTGTGGATTCTGTCGTAAGTTGAAAAAACGGTGGCACCATATATTAAATCTTAAAGAGGTATTGAAACATAGCACACAACCGATTTATTGGTATATATTTAAAGCTATAGCATTTAAGAATTTTGTTTATTTTTTGTTATTTTATTTGTTTAAGGGAAAATGAATGAATGATGTGTCATCTTCAATAGAATAAATAAATAGTTAGGTTTTACGTTTTATATCACATACTGTATACAACGTTAATTTACATGCAGTGTTATTTTCGCGTTTGTAAGGATAATATTACAAGTTCACTCTGTGCAAAATTGCGGTTTCGAGTTCGAGATAGTCAGGGTTGTAGTAATACCCTTCTAGAAATGTTATCATTCGTGATTGCATTCTTTGATTCACCGTATCGCAAAAAGTACGTTGTACAAAATAGGTAAACCATGTATACAATATATATAAACCTGGATTCAGAAAATATGTAAGTATTTATTCAGTGTACTGTTCACAGTTGATATTAACCTGTATAACGTATGTATATATAACTTTATTCAAGATATATGAACCTTGGTACAGTAATATATAACTATGTATGTAGTATATAATGCCCTGTATACACTTTATATAACTTTATATGTAAAACATTTTATACAATATCTATAAATCTTGATTCAGAAAATACTTAACAATGTAAACAATACATATGGCCCTTTATAAAGTTTATATCACTTTGTATATAGTAGATATATAAAACACTGTATACAATATCTATAAACGTGGATTTAGAAAATATATAACCATGTATACGGTATAGCCCTTTACCCAGTTACTATAACTCTGTATACAGTATATATGAAACATTGTATGCAGTGTAGATACACCTAGATACAGTGTACACATATAACCTTGTATACAGTTTATGTAATATTGTGAATACTGAATAAATATATAAATAATGAGTGATTTGGTTTCCAGATAGTCTACTTACGACATACCCAAGAAGATTTTGTGGGATATATTTGTTTAAAACTATAACGGCGGTTATGTCGTTATTTCGAAATTATGGTTTCAGTATCAATTTGCAACATATATTATATAAATTTAAAGTTTTTCTGCCATATGACATTTAGATAAAATTATTTCAATTTAAATGACCGGTGTTTAATATGCTGCATATAGATATATTCATTGATTAATGCATCTGTTTGTGAAGAAGAAAATAATAGTTTGTGCTGAAAGGATAATTTGTTTTGATTCTTAATTAGCAATTCACATAGACTTATACCAACTTGCATTCATATCATGCCAGCAAATGAATATATTGATTTTAACGTCTTTTTTTTCAGAATTCAATGCAAAGGGAGTGGACGGATATTGTAAGTACTTACGAACAGTTGAACCGAAATTTTGTAATCCGGATTATCGTTTTTCCGAACACAAACAGATTATAAAAAAAGCTGTAATGACGTTAAACAGGGAAATCTCATCCCGAGGTATGGTAGGATATCTACTGTCTTTGTCGAGGATTTCCCGAGGGATTTAGACAATTAAAACCTTATCACGAGGGTAGAATTTTTTTATATGCGTCTTACAATATATTCTATACTCAAACGCTTTACCTATTTCCTGTTCGAAATGTTGTTGCCATTTTAAACATGTGAGCTGCAATGTATGCAGTTATTGAATGATTACAATGCATGAAATGACCAGGTGTGATGACGCAGTTATATTGTGAAATTGTTACGTTTTCATAATAAACGCACGAATGAGCTGTTCTTACCAACATAAGTCTCTCATGTTCTTTTCAGATTCTTACCATTTTAAGTTGGTAAAATTGATATAATTTTCTCAAGGAAGAAAAAGACAGCTGACGTCACTATTTCACGATGGCATCGTATCAGTAAACGTCCAACACTTGTAATTCTTTTAACGTAGATGGTTAAAAAAAAATCAAAATGTAATCCAACGTCATTAAATGGGTATATATATATATAAAACAAAAAAAAACTTTAACAAACACAGTTAAATCTTAATAAAATTATAATGGGTGGTTTTTTTGTAATGGACGTGTTGCTTTTACGATTATTGTTCATGGATTAAAGATTATGACAGGAATGTGTTATTTTGTAGACGGGAAGTGCTACTATAACGGCAAGTCGTACACACAGGGACAGACCTGGTCTGATGGTTGCGCCTATGACTGTAGGTGTGACGATGCCTCTAAAGGTCATTACAGTTGCTACAACAAGTAAGTTAAAAAAGGAAATTGTGCTGTGTTTGGTGTCTTTTACATTTTAGCCATAATAAAGAATCATGCATAGTTTAAATTTCTTTTTCAAATTTTTGTTTTTACAGCATCAGTTAAGACCAATTTAGGTATCCACATTTGTTGGTCTCACCGAGAAAGACAACACAGCTGTATGGTGCAGTGTAATTCATATGTGGTATAATATTCTATTGCATAATATGATGAGGAATATATATCATTAACCAAACTAAATTTAAAGGCGCAATCACATGTGTGTGTCGTACGTTCAACTTCATAAATACAAGATTATTTAATTTTCCGATGGACTTCTTAGTCCTCGAAGTTGGTCGCAACCGTGATTGCCACAGTTGCCTTTTTGAGTAACGTCACGTACTATACAATTTTTTTTCTCATTATTACTTTAAAATTAACCAGTACAATTAATAAAACAGAGGAGGTGTTATGCATTCTCCTCCATCTACCAATGGGTAGATGTGCATCAAATTCATAATAGTATAAACTTAAAACCACCAAAACAAAAAACAAGGAGTATTGGTAAATTTCTAACTGATACTAAATACAGCGTGTTTATAACGAACCGTGCCACTATACTCAATAAAGACAATGGGGGCCATCAAAGTTACGACAAACCTCGGGGACTAAAAAATAAATCCATCTGCAGAGTCTACCACCTTGTATCTTGAAAAATATACTTAACACACATACAAGTTGATTGCACCTATACAATATGGCAAATGAACTACACTGCACCACAGGACTGCAAAATTATTATTTGCAATAATAATGTGATTTACAGTTATGTCATACTTTAAACCGAGAAATGTTTGCCGCAGTTTAATTTTCGCCTTTTTTTCGCCTTCCGTAATGAGGGCGAATTTATCATTACCGCAAATATCAGTCAGCACAATAAATATAGTAATTAAATGCGAATGATGAAATTACAATGGACGAAATTGATTTCGTAAGCGAAGAGCGAAAGTTTTACTGGGCGAAAATTTCCCAGTAACTGTGTAGACTTACCAATTAAAAACTTCCAAACCAGGTGTCCCTCATATTACAACCTTCCTCCACAATGTACCCTCACACAAACGTCGGGAGAATGCTGTCTCAAACCGGTATGCAACTTCAATCCTAACTACCAGACCACTAGTGGACAGAGCGTGGGGAACATCAACGGGATAAGTACGTTATTTGGATTTGTTTGATTACAATACTGAAAGTAACTTTATTTTGTTGTAATAATGTTTTGTTTTCTGTGTTTTTCTTATTCATTTTCTCTGTCATATGCTTAAACAATAAATATACCAAAACAATAAATAAAGTTTAGTCATGTCTGATATCAACTCTTTTGAAATCAATTCCCTTCATTTTTAGTCACGTCTGAAAATTAATGTAAGATTTTATATATCAAATATCTATTGTTTTGAAATCAATTCCCTGGACCTTTTAGTCACGTCTTAAAATTAATGTAAGATTTTATATATTAAATATAAATTCTTTTGAAATCAATTTCTTTGATTGTCATATTTTGTGTAAATCTGTTGAAATTGGCAATAGTCATGCTTTACAGAAGCATATTTACTGATAATTGAAATAAGTTCTCTGTCCCAGGAAAGCCGTTTATGGTTTTCATTGAGCTATGGCAACTTTTCAACGACTGGTAACGTTTTCGTATTTGTGAAATATCGTTTTTCTGAGTTTGTTTTCTACTTAAGCTAAAGTGCCAACCTATAAGTATCTTAGAAGGTTACCAACGGTTTTGTTACATATGGACATGCGGTAAAATGGCGTTAGTCTTGAGAAGAAAGAAATCGGCGTATTTCTAATATTACGTTCATCCAACAGTTGCGAATAAATAACAAGAAGAACAATGAAAAGTGACGACGATTATTTGTAAAATTCATTTTCTTTATTTTTCATTATTTTTCTTATTCTAATTTTTTTCATTTTTTTTCCCCAATTTTATTTTATGTTACTTGGCAGCACAAAATAAACTGTTTAAACATTTAGTGAAAGAAGACTGTCTGGGTACGATTAAATGTAAAAAAATGTATATGTAAATATATAAACATGATTACATGTTTTCTTATTACTCTTTTAAATTTAAGGTAAGCTTTAACAGACGATCCGAAATTCAGATTGTATTACGTGTGCTTCTACTGAAAATGTTCTCCTCAAATGCAAACTTGATAGCTTGATACATAATAACTTCTTATTGTAGGTACATGCAAATATCAAAGTCACGACTACTTCCAAGGTCAGACGTGGCAGGATGGTTGCCGATATGACTGTCAGTGCACCGACGCTGGAGCAGGCATGTACAGCTGTCAATCAAGGTAAGCCACGCCCCAATGTATATTACTGCTCTCAATGTCAGTCTTGAACCTTGATTCTTTAAAATAAATAACTTCATAATAATAGATTTTTCATCAAAATAGTAGATATTGTATCGTGTCGTTAAACAAAACAAGATACTTCCGAACTTACAACAAAACCATATTTCAAACTCAAAATTGACAATTCACTCAAAACTCAAAATTAATAACGCTAGGACAAAATATGAACAATGTAAAGATTTACATGAATACCCCTGAAAAAGTACAAGGAAAATAAGACCAGGTGTTCCAGAAGGATTAGATTCTCCTGCTTCACCGAAAACACCCGCCGTATATATATATTGGTTGATCCAAGTAATGTCATGTCTTTACATCGAGAACTCTTGTAATGACAACATAATCAAAAACATCGACCGTCATATTACACAAAGAAATAGGATATTCCCCTGCAAGGTCCTGATGGCGACCATAAAACCTGTAGTTGTCCATAAAACTATGTGTTGAGTTAACTAGTATGCCTGTCTGAATAGTCCATGTTACATCTTCTTCAAATATTATTACTTTTGCAAGGTAACAAATAAAGAACATACTTATCACTACTGATTGACCCCACCATTTTTGCAGGAGAGGGTTACTTTATGTTACGCATGTCGGTCCCGTTCTGCACTGTCCTGCCCTGTACTGTCCCGTCCCTTCCAATCGCGTCCAGTCCCGATTGGGATTCATCGCTCCATTCTTTCTGGATGTTGATCAAAACTTATGTTCAGATCGATTATGAGAAAACCTAGAATGAATTCGATTTCAGAGTTCAAATGTCAAGCCCAGAGTCCCCATTACTATTTATGTAACATTTTCCTTTCCAATGAAACAAATTTGCATAGGAACGGGCAATTTCATGTCTTACATGTAAGACATTCTGTGGTATTGGTATTTCAAGAGGTCAAAATAAATGCATATCAAAAACTGAAGACAGTCCAATAAACATGAGGTTTCGTGTTATAGGTGCCCAGTCTACAAGAATCTGCCACCAGTTTGCCATCTTCAGCAGCAACCGGGTAAATGTTGCCAGGAACCCCAATGTGACTTCAACCAACAATTCGGAACGTTTGACGGCATGGGAGCCGTCAGCGGCAAAGGAGTCGGTCAGTATCATAATCTTCTGGTTATCATAACTTCATGTCAACGTCGTTACATGTCAATAGGATCATGCAGTTATGATATTTGTGACACTTTATCAACTTAAAAAACTCTAAATTGGCAATAGAAATCAATATCCAGTCTATGTTCAGTTTTTAGTCATGTCATAGAATCCCAGATATGATATGCATACCGTTTGTAATGTTCCATAACTAATTGAGCCCAAACAATTAGCGAAAATAAAACTTTAATCCTATAACTGTTTTGGTTTATAATACATGATATTCAGAGTACTCTGTGTTGATGTTTAATCACATGATTAACCATGTGGTTTCGGATTGGCTGTAGGTGTGACCCCGACCGAGCCTCCTGCTTGCGTTAACAAAGCGACAAACTGCAACCTATACCAGGCCAACATGTGTACCAGCTCTGGTTACCACGACTGGGCACGGGAGAACTGCGCACTCTTCTGCAATTTCTGCTGTAAGTACAAATTACTACTATTTCTATAGGTATATATATATTCACCAGAAATATAAAAAAGAGGAGCACCTATTTGAACGTTTAGTCAGTCTAGGCAGAAAGTCTTGTACTGCACCATATGGACATTTTGTCCATTTATGGCTAATTAATGGTACTAATCTATGGTTAGAAAAAAAAAGATAAGTTATGTTTAAAGTGATCCATATATAAATCTATATATAAATAAAGCAAAACACGAAGACTAGTATAATCGGCTAGCGCTTTCGCCCAATAATAATTTCTAGACGTCTGCATTATGTGTACTTTGTTTATGACGTCATTATTTTTGACGTCTTAAGTATGTGTACTCCATTTATGACGTCACAAATAAATTTAAATCGCCTGAAGAGCCCCAAGATGGGCGAAAGCGCTAGCCGATTATAATAGTCTTCGTGTTTTGCTTTATTTATATTTTTACCGTCACATGGACATTTAAAACTAGTTATCGCTAAATATATATATATACAGATACAGCAAAAAGGAAAAGTGCATAAACAACCATTTATAACTTGAAAATTTACCAGTAATTTCATACGATTGTAGCTTCTGGTGTAAATATATTTAATTCTTGTTTCTACTTTAAATTCTGAAAAAAACGCAAATTGAAAGATAATAATGTCGCTTTTGTTGATACGTTATATATATTTTCCGACGATAACAAAAATAATTTTGTGTTTGTTAGCGGATTTCACCCAACCGCTACCATCAGGTAAGCAAATAATTTTTGTTTTTTGTGTTGACTTTTCATCGTTTATTCGACAGATTTTCACGATTATGTCAATATTCAAACTATGATAAAACACATTGAAATTTACAATTTGAAAAATCAACTTGTTTTCACTCGATCATTTCAAAATCTCTTTAGATCTGAACTATTATTTACCACATCAGTCGTCGACAACATATTTGAGAGGAGTGGTATTTCTTGACGTCAGCAATAAAACATGTTAATGGATTAACAATGTTGATTTCAAAATTTGTCAATTTATTTTAATAAGAAAATGAATTGCTTGTTCTTAATGGTATATCTTTCTCACAGAAATAAATAAGTAATTAGAATAAAGAAATAATAATAGTAAAATAAAATTCTTTCAAAATCAGGTTTTTTTCTTTGTTTATTTTCGAGGTAATGATTTTGGTATCATTTATAAAATAAAAATAAATAATAAGCTGTCATAACCTTTTCAATTATAGGGAAAACAAAACACTTCAACAAGAATTTTGCATGAATAAGTTAATACTTGGTGTGGTATGCGGCTTATATCTTTACATGAAACGTAGTATGCGTAGTCAATGAGGTTATACTAAACATAGTCTGAAGATCACCAAATTACTGTAAATAGTGTACTAATGGGGTCGTATTTTCGCTCATTTCAACGTTTCTCGTAATTCAAGATCTGTTCAACGTACACACAGAATGCATTTTTCGATGGAAGGTTGTCTCACTGTCAAAGAACCCCCAAAGAGATTCTGTACACAGGAACATTTTCGCTGCAGTTTAATTTTCGCCCTTTTCGCCCTTTTCGCCATTCGTAATGAGGGCGAATTCATAATAACAGCAGATACAAGTACACAATATGATATACACGTACTTAGTAATTAGATGTGAAGGACGAAATTAACATTAGGCGAAAATTGATCTCATGGGCGAAGGACGACAGTTTGACTGGGCGAACATTTCCCATTAATAACTACCTTGTTTTTACAGAGAAGTGTATCTACAAGGGTGTGGACTACTCTCAGGGCCAAACCTGGTTTGACGGTTGTGATTACGAATGTATGTGCGAGAGTGCCAAGTATGGATATTATAGATGTAACAAACGGTAAGTTGTCATCACCTGCTTTTTCTTTTTAAACCAACACGACTACTTTATACCATCCTATGTCATAAATATGGTAATACAAACGTGTAATATAACCTAAAGGTGCTGCGATTGGTCAGAACCGTGGGAACATATATACCTACGCGACAACAGGAACTACTTTTATTTACTCTACCACATGATAAAGTTACTGTTTTCATTATATGAATTTGAAATGTTTATTTGGTCATTAGCATAATTATTGTCATTGCATTTTAAACTGTTTATTACTAAGAAGTATGGAACTACTTTGCACTCCGCAAAACAACAATCCTATAGTATCAGCGTACTTTGGCTTTGACCTATAAAGAGTCAGCTGATAACGCATATTTTGTGTTTGCAATTTGTTTTCAAATTATGTATGTTATGTGATGGATATAATCTTACATGAGTGAGCATGTCATATTGAATTTATTAAACTTGTCCAATAATTTGATACGACACTCGCCTAAAGGCTCAAGTTTAACAAATTCAATATGACATGGACACTCCTGTAATATTCTCTATCAATTGGACAGAAGTGCTTCTTAAAAATAAACTTATGGAAAAATAAGTCCAATAAGAACGCGAACAATTTTACAACAAAACTAGAAATTTTAGACACCGTGCTAAATTGTATTTTTGCACAAGAATATGACTTCGAGATATCGACGCTGCATAAGGTATTTTGGTTTTGATGTTTCAAATATGGTCTGGTTGATGAACTGTTTTGCTCTTCTGATACAGTTTTTCGTGTCAGTTGTCCATTCCTTAAAGCTCAAAAAGAATGTTCAATTACATGTTCAAATGATAACAAAATTCATCTATAAGAGATAATTTAAGTTCTTCTTATGTTTAGTTATTAGAATCATGCATCAAACTGAAGACGATAATGATGTAGATTATGAAAAAAATAATAAGACTGAAAATACAACACATTAAGTTCATGTACCAGGCAGCTAACAACGCACAGCATTAGCATGGAACATCGTAGCATACATTTCTTTTCATGGCATGAACGTTTACTTGTGGGAACAAGGTAATACTTTCCAATTTTAAAGGGATAACTTTGAAATTCCCAGTGATGGTTTTTGCCTATATTTCTTCTTTTCAATACACGGATTTGCGTTAATGAAGCGATGTGCATATTCTTTTTGACTTTTTAAGGTGCCCAGACTTTGTGAACCTGCCGCTCAACTGCCATTCTGTGAAAACGCAAGGCGACTGCTGCCCCAAAGTACAGTGTGATGGCGGACAGGGTTCTTTTGTGGGGTCGTCAACAGTCTCTGGTGTGGTGGGAAGTTATCCCATACCCAACCTTCCCTCTGGTAGTGGTACCAGTGGAAGTGGCACCAGCGGCACTGGCACTGGCGGCACTGGCACCGTTGGCACTGGCACTGGCGGTACTGGTGGCTCTCCTTCAACGGGCACAGGCGGGGGACCAGTGACGCCCGGACCAGGTGGGCCCACGCAGGCCCCCAGTGTTAACACGGGAGGCGCTGCCATGATTCCTTCAAGAGTAGGTAAGTGAACAAAAATCATTCCTTGGACAACATTTGTTTTTCGCTGATATCCGAACAAGTCAAGTTATGATATACTACTCATAATAAATGTTCACTTGGTCATGTTATTCCAATGCAAGCATTACTAAAGTTATTACATGCTTGCCAAAATGCTTTTAGAATTATGAAACTTCTAATTTATCTTCTCTGACTGCACGTGGGGAACTTTTGCAAAAAATATGAGATTGATTGCATTTAGTTTTCTGCATAAAAGTTGGCTCGGATTGTTGCTGGTTAAATGACAAATATATATTTAATACTATTTATTTGATTTAATTTTTCTTTGATGATCTTGTGTAAAATTTTATCAAAATAACGACTGTATTTATATACTTTGACAGGTTTGAAAGTCAATGAAGGGTCCAATGATTGAATGTGAAAATGACTTCAATTTCAAACAATTGCTTTGTCAACTGCACAATGTAGGGCTATTGACCCCTTGCTATATATAAAACATTGACTTGAGCAAGACAACTACATACAGAGTTACAGAAAACGTACCTTAAACTTGATGGAGAAGGGTCCAATTCCCATTTTTTTTACGATACAAGGCTTGCTGAGCAAGAAATCTCTCAATATCAAATATCAACAGGTTTTCTGTGTAGAACAAAAACTTGGATTATGGTATTATTGGGTGGAACGGGTTGCTAACTTTCTTATGTGAAATATATAGATATGACGAAAATGTTATCATAAATGTACCATCTCAATTGCAGACGGTTGCTATGTCAAAGGAAAACTTTACCAGCAGGGACTACGGTGGACGGATGGTTGTGACTGGACATGTACCTGTGAGGATGGTACTTCTGGCCGGTACCGATGTCAGCCCAAGTACGTCACATGACCCCCTTTTTATTAACTTAAGGCCCTTATTTGTGTATAGTCACACAAAAGAGTATATCGGTAACACGGTAAAGCAAGTATTATAACACATGGTCACAGTGACCTATTTTTCAACTATGTTCAAGATTTTTGGGCCAGTGTTATGCCATGCAGCTCTAATGTTACATAATGCATCAAAATTATGAAGAAAAATCTCAAAATTAATATTCAGTTTTGAAAATGAATTTAATTTATGAATTTGGTCCCCCAGATTAAACTTCTCATTCATATAATGACGACATAACCCAACGTATGTTGATGCAAAACAATGTATCTGTGATAGTCACCAAAAAACCTGGAATGGCACCCATCATTTAATACTGCAATTTACTCATATAAGTACAAATCACGTGTCACAAGTTTGCATAGAGTAACACTAATCTTTCTATTAAAACTTAGACAATAATTTAACATTTCTACTGCTTAAAAATTAATATTATTATAATTAATCTAAGTAATTTAAATATTGAGCCTATGGAAATAATAAAGATAACTTTAACAAAAATCTAGATAAATAAATTCATCGTTATCAGAAAAGAATAATTCTGCTCAATACTGGTAAGGCACTTTCTGTCGTTGTTGTCTGTATTCTTTTATATTAAGAATACAACGAATTGCATCGGCATGCATGCTATGTGTTTGTATTATAACTATTGAGAATACGTATTATCTTGTGTTTATAAATACGATATGTTTTTCGATTGATTGTATGCATTAGTGTAGTATTCAAGACATGCTTTGGCTTACCTGGGTAATAATGTCGTTGGACAGGTGTCCAGAATTTAAAAACCTACCGATACAATGTACGTTGAGTGAAGATCCGAAAGATCCGTGCTGCAAAATACCCGTATGTAGCGCTGGAGCCAATGGACAACAGGTTCACATACCCGTCCCTAGTTACAAACCCGGTTACTCAGGTTATGGAACTGCTGCTCTTCCACAAAACATAGCTACAGGGGGATATGGACCGGGCCCAAGCAGTCCCGGAACCGGAACCGGAACCGGAACCGGAAGTATTGGAAATCAACCTTCTTCATTCACTGGCCTTAGTCCCGGTCATACTGTCGTAGGTACAACTGGAGGTAAGTTATGCAACGTATATTCAGAGATGATATACTGTAAATCGGGAATTTTTCGCCCAAGCAAACTTTCACTGGTAAAATTAATATACGTACAAGCTAAAAGTGCAATTTAAAAGTTTTTCATCGAGATTACATTTTTGTTTTATTATTTCTGGTTTTTAGATGTTCCCAAACGACTATCTCTTTCGGCTGTCGTATCTAAGGAAGCGCCAACATTTTAGAATATACTTGCTTTGTAACAAGTATGGGTCTCCCTGGGTAACGGATTATACATAGAGTATTTTCAGTAATATCAATTTTAGTTTAGATACACAATTTTCGAGAAGTTACAACCAGCTTCATGGTGCTTCAAAGTATTGAGAAAGTATGATTGATTATTTATATAAGTTTCTAATCCAGATGCTGTGTATTTAATCGCAAGATAGTCAGTGGTACCGGAGGCACGGTAGTCTAGTTGTAGGACGCCGGGCTCATGACCGAAGGGCTGCGGTTTCGAGTCACGGCACGGCAATTTGTTGTATTTTTAAACAAGATACTTTACTCCGCTTGTTCCAGTCTACTCAGCTGTAAATGAGTACGTGGTTGGGCAGTGCTAGAATGGTTGATTGCTACATGTGAGCGCCGAAATGGCAGCACCGGCTGTATGCTCCCCAGGGAGTTGAGAAAGATAGTGGCTGGTCGCGAAGACCCTATAACCACGGATTATAATTTGTGAACCGCTTTGAGACGACCTACAAACTAGGTTGTGATAAAGCGATATATAAGAACCTTGGATTATTATTAATACTATTATTATTAGTGGTAGTTTGATAACCGTTTTGACAGGAAATGTACTTTTTATACATATATATCCAGCTGCGTCTCTTTTTGTTTTGTTTAGTACTGCGGTTGTTTAAACACTTTATATAAATATAGTTTTTTGATTGTTCGTTTGCTTCGAGACTCTTAAGTACACAGGGTGACCCAACTGAGGTAAACAGGATGACCCAAACTCGTTACCAAGTAAACTTAAACTTTAAAGTCATCGCTTCCTTAGAAACGATAGCCGGAAGTGATAGTGACTGGGAGCTTTGGACACGTATTCAAGCCTAGTGACAAAGTTGGTTCAATTTTGTTTTATTTAGGTGGATGTATTTACAAAGGGGTTGTCCATAAGCAAGGGGACAGCTGGGATGACGGATGTGACTTCCGGTGTCAATGTTTGGACGCTCAGCAAGGACAGTACAGATGTAACGATAGGTAGGACTTAATACAGTAACACCTCGATATACTGTCGCCATATTTATAACAGACAAATTGTGACTTCATAAAGGGGGTTGCCGATTTATTGAGGGAAATGTATAAAGGAATTCCTAAGAAAACGAGAAAAAAGGGATCTTGAAGTATTTTTGCAGTAAACCAGGGGACAAATGAAACATTTTTACTGTGTTTGTTATCTGCAATCCTTCACATGAACATTATCCAAATTTTACTCGAATCAAGAAATGTGCTAAATTCACATTTTTGCGATGGCTTTAAGCAGTATGCACTTGAAAGGCATTCGGCCATAGGATACTTCGAAAATGGTATAATTAGAAACTTTCTTAAAAATCTATTCGCATTTTAAAAACAATATTCGTCTTTGCATGAGAAGGTTTTTATAGAAATGGGACTAGGCCGTCTGAAAATGGAGGTTAATTCCAAATTACCCCTGCTGTTAAATATTCGGGTTTCTTCAATACTTTTCCAACTTATAAATTATGGTGTATTTGCACTGAAAACAATAACGTTCATTGATTCTGGACATGCTTGAATAAATGCTTGACAGCAATATGAATAAGCGGCCGATTTTTTTTCCAAAATAAGGGACAATATAGAATTCAAAGTGTGAGAAATGCATTTTCAATTACTGAAATGTTCAAAGAGACTCTTTAATTTATTTGAATGATTTTAGGTACATTTATAATAAAAAAATAATGAATATTAATTAATTTGTTAAATTAATTCAAACGTGTTTTGTATATAATTCTTTAAATAAGATTAAAAGTTAGCTGAAGTAAGGAGTCTCTAAATAAACGTTTATTTTGTGTCTCAAATAACTTGTAACATGCCTAGTGTCTACACTCGATACAACACTCCATGATAAGTGTAACGTGTCATAGAGCAGGCATCAACACATCTATACTAACCTTAAGTTTACTGCAATTTTATCTTGGTGTCTTAGTGTCTTAGATTCGTAGTGATTTTTGTGTTATGTATAGGTGCTATGGTATATAAGTGATACTTCATTCTTACATATGATTTATAATATGTAGGTGCCCGAGCATGATGAATCTGCCTCCACAGTGTATAACTATGACCGACCCAGCAGACCATTGCTGTAAGACCTATCGTTGTGATTTCTCACACACTATAACGACGCCCGCACCTTTTTATGTAAGAACAACACCACCCAGCGGTGGAGGTAAGTAGCTGCACACTAGGAAGCGCTTTTATCGGTACTCGCCTTCACGTCAATGATAAACCTTCTATGCATTCAATATCTTTCAGGGGTTGATATAATATCTTTGTATAAAATTGTTTGTAAATAGAATTGTGATATTTGTTTCAGTAGAATTATATTTCTGTGGGATCACTTTTTTTCGTGGTGTTTTTAATATCGTAGCTACAAGTTTGATATAAAGCAAATCTCCACTTGAGTATGCGTATACTCGTATACGACGAATAGATGTATCCCCAAAGTGTTGTTTTGTCAGGAAACCACAAAAATTGAGCACCACGAAAATATCTGATTTCACAGGACATCATTTGTGAAGTAATACATTTTTAAGCGACAAAATATTTTTAGAAAATCTTTTTCGTTGACTCGAGGAGCTAAATAATTCCCCAAAAATCTTTTTTGGAATTGGCATTATGGATATTAATTTATTCCGTAAGGGTTATCACTGCGATGATTACCAAAAGGGATCACGATTGGTCATAAACACTTTTGTCGTTGCTGTGTCAGCAAATATATATTAGGCATTTATGGGTCAAAGCAGTAATATCAATTGTAAAATACCATAAACTTGTGACACTGGATCCGTACAAAGGTGTGTTTATAAGATACGAATAACTCAAAATTGGTGTTTGTGGCAAGGAAGTAATCCCAACAGTGTACACGTTATTAGGTTTTCAATTTTCGGTGAGATACGCTTCTTTTTCAAGCAACAGAAAAAACCACACAACAGATACATTACATTAGAACAATATAGAAATATAATAGGATAAAACTTATATTAAAAAACAATAATCCCATTTGCTAGCGTAAGCCGATAGCAGAATGTACACTGACCGGACCGTTGACCATTCATGCTGAGTATGTGCGATCAATGACAAAGAAATTAGAAAATACCGGGATAGATGTTTCCTCTCAAAATGACAGTTGATACCAGTATATCTTGGTTGCCACTTAGTGACGCGACGTCCAATGAATGGAAAACTCAATGGCCTTTTTTATATGTTGAACACAACCACCATCATGTACCACTTGATTATTCCAGACTACTGTGTATACAAAGGATCGTATTACCATCAGGGCGAGCAGTGGGATGATGGGTGTAGCTACAAGTGTCGATGTGAGGATGCTAGGAACCACTATCACCAATGTACCGACAGGTAAGTACCATCAATAAAAATGGCTTCGGGAGTATGAACCAATGTGGCCAATACCTTTATTGTGCTAACAGGTTATTTTATGTTAATATGTGAATATCTCATTATCATAAACATCCTTTTTCTTATCTGGAGTTATTAAATTATTTTACCGATGGGTTTGATGAACAGTTAAACAAAACAAATATACGAACATTCTTTAATATGATTAATTTATAATAAGGTATTGGTCACCTGCCCGACCACGCATTAAGACACCCTGCGCTTAACCACCAAGGCCAACAAGTGCTATTAATAGAAGGTGTTATAAAATAATGTTAATATAATCATTGACTTGAATTCGACATGACTGAATTATTTATGTATGAGGATGCGTAAAAAAGTTTACAAAATTACAGGCTTACTGCATTTCGTTTTGTTTTGTCTATCAAAGGTGCGCTAAATTTGACAATGTGCCACTTGGTTGTACTTTCGTGGCCGACCCTAAGGATCAAATGTGTTGTCGAGTGCCTCAGTGCTCGGCTTCACCGTCTGGTTCAATCACAGGAGGTCAATCCATGAACCCCACAGGATTTGTTGGAAGTCTAACTGGGTATGGAAAACCTCCAGGCACCGGAAATAACCCCAACATATCACACACTGGATACGCAAGTATGTACAAAAAAACAATTTTAAATTGAGACATGTTGTAAATATTATTTTATTAAAACCTTACTTCAGTTAGAATTCGTAATTGATATCAGTCTATTTTCTATGAGTTGAAATATGGTTTAAACCAGTGCTGTCTCCTTCTGTCTAAACATTAACATAATCTGCAGTTTACATTAGTCAAACGCTGCTCTCATTGTCAAAAGACAAGTACTATCAACGCCTTCTTTTAGAAGAGTGAACTCTTAGGGAAATTAATGGATTTCTACTTAAGGATCACTGTGCCAATGCCAAAATCATTTTTGAAAAGGAAACCATACTTTGAGGAAATTATTGTGAGAAGATAATAAAGATTGAATAAACAAAAAATAACCAACAGCAGTTTCCCGAGTGTAAAAAAATAGGCTGGACCGGGAATCGAACCCTAGACCTCAGATTTTTATTCTATCTCTCTAACCGACTAAGCTATTTAAAATGTGTCCCGGATACAGTGGTACCAAAATCGAAATTAAGGTGGGGTTATTGTTTAAATGAAAAACACAAAGTTCAGTGGTGCAAAAGTCCTTAAGAGACCCTAATCTACGGGGACAAAATGTCGATGTCATCTCTTTGATTCCATTATGTCACTTATTAATTTTAATATCATTCACGATTACATACTTTTTGACTGCGTCTTTGCCTTCCTGAATTCGAAAAATGATAATGTCAGAGTTGCTACCTGTGAGCGACAGACTCGTGTTCTTCTGAACGACGTGATTTCACTGATTTCTTAATTTGTAAGTTAATCTATTTTAGTTCTTTTGATTTTGTGTGTCATTGTTTCCTGTTTTCTGGGTTTTTTCTCAATCTAACTGATATTGAATTTTCTCCAATAATGTTGATACTATTACATTTTTTTTTATTAAAATACTAATTGAAACTTATTACAGATGCATGTATCTACAAGGGCAAAATTCATAAGCAGGGTGAGACTTGGCAGGATGGTTGTGACTACGATTGCGAGTGTACCGACGCTTCAAAGGGCATGTACAGGTGTACAGACAGGTAAAATATAGATGTTGTATATAGAACATGCATGTGAAGGTATACACATATGTGTGGTATTCAAGTATTTGTGTCAGTAGGGGTAAAGGAACTATCTGGTTTACACAACAACAAGAGAACGCCGAAGTGTCAACAAAAGCGTAATAAGACCAGGTGTTCCGGAAGGGTAAGAGTATTCTGCTTCATTGACGAACCCGCCATGTAACCCGAGGTCAAATCCAAATTATCTCACGTCTTCACATCGAAAACTCGGGTAATGACAACAAAACCACAAGGTACTCTAATGAGCATAATACAAAAATCGACCTTCATATCAGACATATCAGTTTTCCTTGAGAAAAAAAAGAGAAGAAGAAATATAGGTACAAAGTGTAAAAATCAAGGTAAAGGTTTTGTCTAATATCTGTCCCATAGACGAAAAGAAAAACCGACGATTGTTAAAGAGTGTTGTTGTTGTAACAACTTATGATAATGCAATGATACACAGCTTTTAAGTCAACCCTAAACCCATCCTCGATATCCAGGGGTTACGCTCACTTTCGCTCTCTACACCCCTGGAATATGTCATAACAAAATTGAAGGCACGAAGATAGCTGTTTGATTGGTGTCAGTTAAAAAAACCTGACCAATCGCTAGGCTGAGTCTTGTCCTTTGAAGATTACAAAGGAGAGACGCCCGACTTCAAAGCCTGTCAATTTTTACCGTTACGTAACCGCGAGATTATGTTGATGTACATCAAAGGATCGAACTAGTATTCTTGTCTCATCAACAAGGTGGCGCACAGTGACCCTTCAATTTTGCTATGACATATTCAGGGGTGCAAAGAGCGAAAGCGAGAGTAACCCCTGGATATCTAGGATGCCCTAAACCTAAAGTGTAAGATGGGAGTACCAATAGCTAAGGGAAAGGTGCATCGACTGCTAAGATACAACAGTAGCAACAGATAAGCCATATATTATTGAATTAATTTCTTGTTTTACATGTGCATGTTTTGAATCAGTTGTGAAACAAGATACTGTATTATATTAAAAAAAAAGGAATAAAACAACAAGGAATATTCGCCATAGATACTTTGACTTTGATAATTATGAATGAAACAAAACAACCTACATTCGAAATACAGTTTGTATCAAGGAAAGCATTTCAAGGTATATGATATCATGGTATTAGTATCCCACGACACAAGACACAATTGTACACCGTTTTAAGGACTAGCACAACCAGATCATTCATTACATGCTATCACTAAAAGTTTTAGCTTGTAAATTTAATATTTGAAGTTCAACACCACTGACAACTGTCTAGATTCTTATATACATAACAAATGCTACGAAATGACTGGTATGTTTAATGACATATACCAGTGCCTAAGCGTCAAGAAGTTGACAACCGGAAGTTAACAAGCAAATCCAGTGACCCAAAACAATAAACGCCTTCAGACTTTTTGCCCCTTTCCAAATCTGCATACAGAAATTGAAATATATCAGAAGTATACATTTTTCAAAAGTTGAATACCTGTAGATTCTATTCAATCAAACATCTGTCAGCAGTTCCTCATTAAAAACATATTGAGTGGTTCGCTATTTAACCGGATCTTACTCAAAATGGGAACTACAAATATATGAAACACTTGCTGATTGGCTGGTTTATTTGTGTGAGTCATTTCATGTTACCTGATCCGCTATTGAATTGTTCCGTTGCAGATGTCCTAGATTTGGTCAACTTGCCAGTAATTGCCATTTGACATCCGATCCTAATGACCGATGCTGCCAGAAAGCCGCGTGTACACCGGTAGGCCCTGCGCAATGCATGGATAAGAATGCGAACTGTGTAAATTATGGGAAGTACGCCTGTCAAGATCCGTACAGCGAATGGGCAAGAGATAACTGCAACAAGTACTGTGGATTCTGTGGCAGCACAGGTAATTGATTGTTTGGCACATAAACCAGACATCTGTTTTATTAGCAAACCATCATTAGATGATGGGCTTATATCATATCGCCCTCCGTGGTCCCACCGTCTGTCATCCGTACGTTCTTAAACAACTCTTGCTATCGCTATTTCTCAAGAAGTACTAAAAGGATCTTTCCCATGTTCCACTTGAAGACTGATCGAAAAATAAAAACAAATGATGGCCGTCAGGCAGCCATTTTAGATTTTGACAGTCCATTGGTTATCACTAATTCTCAAGCGGTGCTTGATAGGTTTATCTCGTGTAGTTGGAGACTGAAACAAAATTGGCCATCAGGCAGCCATATTGGATTTTGAAGTTTGGGTTTGCTATCGCTATTTCTCAATAGGTACTTAAACAGATTTGATTTTTTTCAAACCCCCGAACAGCGCAAAGCTTGGGGATTTTCCCCATGCGTGAAAGCCTTCTGGGAAATTAAGGCCGCATAATGTCTTCAAAAATATGATAGTTAACCCTACGGTATCTGTAATAGTTACAGTTTACTAGTGAAATATCATGAATTGTCCATTTGATAAAAACATATCATAATGCAGTGAAGATATACGAAATATTTTATCTTCACATGTGAAAACGTCACTCTTAGTATGGTCCAATCTGAACGATACATTCTATTCTCTGCGTAGGTCTTCAGTTTCAAGTTTAGATAAAGCGACGGCAGAATAAGTGGTTGAGTGTTCCACCTATGCACCATACATTTTTGTTTTTACATAACTGCACTATATATATCATTTTTGTCTGGAAATCTTACCAGATAATGGCAGCAAACAGCAAAATTGTAGTAAAAACCCATTCAAAATGGTGCTCTGTATTGTTGTCAAGTGTGATGTCATAAGAACTTTTACCCGCGCTTTTCAGATATAGCAATATTTGCATGGCGTGACGTGAAAAAAATGTAAGAAATAGACAATTTCATGGTTTTCCCGTTCAATACGAATTATTCATTTCACTTGTATAAAACGAATATGTGATAACAATAAAAAACAAACAGCGTTGTCGCAAAATGTGTATTCGTAACAGTCTTGAGAATAATAACTAATATTCAAATATTCAAGGGGGAGGGGGGGGGGGGGCTACGATTGACGCTTTAACCCAGAAGACGGTTGATATTTTATCCAGAGGTACATTGTCAATAGACAATCGCTGCTTCTCTTTCTCAGAAGATGACGTTATTACCTAATCCTTGACATTTAAACGTGCGTTTAAAAATGTACATTTGCGTGCTGTTTGACAATTATTGAGAGGCAATAGTAAATGCAAAAGTAATGCCATTTACAATGTATAAAATAGTTATAATTAAACAAATTCAAGTATGCAGTATCCGTTCCCTCGAGATTGTTTGACTGTCAGTTAGTCATTTTCATAAAACAGAATTGCTGTCCAGCAGCTTTGCTGTGTTAAACTTCATATAAAGATTCTCCTTGGTCCTTAGTTGTTCATGTTTTCATTTTCGACTAATCGGAATAATAAAATGGCAGCTAAGCCATTGGATCGGAAGAAACAAGATGGCTGTCAGTCAGCCATCTTGGATTTTGATATGTCAGGTTTGTACACTATTTCTCAATACTTTTGAACATTTAACTTTATAGAAATTGGTCAAAAGTTACCACATATTTACTGTTGACAAGACCATAAATCCAACAGAAAGGAGAAAAGAATGGAAAATATCAAACTGACCTTTAAAGTTATGACGATTTTACGATGGTAAGACCTCTCTTGGATCTCTTGTTATTTATATGTTATATTAATGACAAATGTAATAATGATATCTTCTATAACTCATCAGTACTTTTATAAGAACCTTTATCAAAAAATTTGAAAATTAGTTGGTTTTTAGCTCACCTGCCCGAAGGGCAAGAGACCTTATGCCATGGTGCGTCGTCCGTCGTCCGTCCGTCCGTCGTCAACTTTTTACGTTAAACAACTTCTTCTCAGTAACCAAAAGGCCTAGGATGATGATATTTGGCCAGTAGTATGCTGAGATAAAGGGCTACCAAGTTTGTTCAAATGAATGACCTTCATCCATTTTCAAGGTCAAAGGGGTCAAATATGTTGAAATTTTTAAACAATCTCTAAATAACTTATATTTGGCCAGAAGCATGCTAATGTGAAAGGCTATAATGCCTGTTCAACTTACTGTCCTTCTTCGACTGTCAAGGTCACATATGTCATATGTTTACATCTTTTAATAGATTCTTGTGAATCAAACAATGATATTTGGTCTGTAACTTGTTTTTTAGTTCACTTCTAAGTAAACAAGGGTAAGATTATACCAGGTGAGCTATTCAGGTCCGTTGAGCCTCTTGTTTGAAAACATAATTTTGTAATTGTTTTCCCTTTCCTATACATCATTACTTTGGTCACGCGTTTTCATCCTGATGCATATTAAGATACAAAACAAGCCCCACTCCCCCCCCTCTAATGCTTTTGTGATGTTATGCCAATTAAACCATCTCGATTATGAAAGGATTCTTGTAACAAAACCAAAAAATATATATGTGACGTATCGATGACTAGTACGGTATGTACTCTGTCACCTTCATGAGACAAATGACCAGTGAAGCGTATGTTCACAAAGGTGTAAAGTGTGTACCAGTTGATATTATGATATATATGTCATAATCCATACTATATAAACCACCCCGAATTTAATTTACGTCGTTATGTTAACTAAGCACTCTGCTGTTACAGGAGTGACGACCACCGCCACCACGGCCTGCCTTGACCACATCCCTAACTGTAAGGAATATGGACCGTCAGCATGTGTTGGAGAGTATATTGGATGGGCCAAATATAACTGCCCAGTCACCTGCAATTACTGCAGTGAGTAATAGACATTGTTGTTGGCGTCGATTTAACGATGGTATGGTATCGTCGGCTTTTGACGTGACTATTACTATAACCTTCAGTTATTTCAAATTGCTGTTTAGATTTTTTGTCGTATCTATTTCTCTTACAAATAATTGCAGATATTTAGCAATCATTTAACAGTGTCACTCAACAAAGTACTACTCACGGGTAGCTTTCGGCGACCTTCTGGTTGCATTCTTCAGCCCTTGCTGAGATCAGTGAGGGGACGTCAGACTAATCTGGTGATTCAGTCATGTGACCCGGGGATCATCCCAAAGTCATGTGACTGAATCAGGCTTACATAGGCTGGCGGTATGTGGTAAAAACATAATTGTCGCTATTTAAACACTACATTGTTCTTATTTTCCCTTTTAAAGGATAACGTAACAATGGGTTTTAATGCATATTCTAATATGCCGATATGAACTGCAATATCTAGCATATATATCTCACGAACCTACTGCGCATCACGAAAAAATGGTAAAACTATGCTGTTTAGCATCATGAAAGACGAAAGTATGCATTTCATTCCTTACATGTACCAGTAGTTTTGTTGGAGATGTAAAAATATTTGACAGTAAATGTAAATGCAGATTTATAATTATCTATTTTCTCTCACATTGCCTGTTCCTTACATATATCTTTTACAATGCGTATATTAGTGAAATATGACGAGGACAGATATCCTAAAAGTAGGAAATAGGCAACAAAATGAAGGAAAATCAATAAAGATCCTGCATATATTGTGCTATTTCAACCCTTTGCTTAAGTATATCGTATGTATGGCCACATATCTAAAAATGTCAACATTTAGCTATTCTTTTTCTTAGGAAATTAGATAATTAACATTACTTTCAGAGATAGTCCCTAAAACCATTTTTATCAAGTTTGCCCAAATCTGAGATAGCGGGTTCTTACGTTTCTTCGTCATTGATGTATATTTGTTGTATGCATGCATAATTTAAGTGTTACCACTGCTTAAACCTATGAATGGCATCTGGAAGTTGTATTTTGAATGGTAATCAATTCCAAATTAGACTCCTTTCTACTATTAAATACTTTGAATAGTTAAAAATTAGCATTTACTCTTGTTATTTATTGTTTTATTTTTTCATTTATCTCGAAGCAGTTCCAATAGATACTTGTACTTGTATACCAAGCAAAATCAAAAGGTCTATAGAGATTCCCACGTACTAAACATTGTTGATATATTTGAACACTACGACAATTGGAATCTCAGATATTCCTTGAACAGCATTTATCTTAACAAAACAAATATCGGGGAAAATGTTAATTTGGAGGAAACAGAATGTAACGAAGGAGGGGGGTTCACCGGATCTGGAACTGCCACTGGCGGAACTGGTACTGGAACCGGATCAGGAACACATGGTGGTTTTGGCGGAAACGGGTTTGCGACAGTTAATCCAAATCAAGGATTTATTGGACAAAGTGAGTCAAACGTATTCTAAACAGATACACCGTTCTGCTTACGACTATTTAAATCTTTTGGGCCCCGATTGGAGATGTGGATGCCCTATAGTAATCACGGTGTCTCTCTGTCTATCTGTCGATACTTTCGTTTCCGGATATTTTCTCGGAATCGAAACGACTAATCTATCTGAAATTAGACACATAGTTGAACACTTCGAAATGTAATTGTGCAGCAGGTATTTAAAACTGTCTGACGTCAATGTCAAGGTCACTGTTACTAAAATAGACTGTGTGTTCGTGTCTGTGTGTATGTGTAAGAGGGGAGGGGGTTGTACAGTCTTTACCTAGAATTCCAAATCCCAACATTTATGAAATTTGACATGGTGATACACTGTTATATGTCGATATACAATAAGTATTTAAAAAAACAATTCGAAGGTCAAAGTCATTGAAACTTAAAATAGACTATGGGGGTACAGTCCTTATCTCGGTATCTAAACGAATGACCCTTTTATTATGGTGATACACTGTGATATGTTGATGTGCAATAGGGGTTTTAACAGTTTTATAAGGTCAAGGTTTCTGTTATTAAAAATAGATCCGGGGAAGGGGGGTTGGTACGGTCAGGCACATGTCGGGGCTCTTGCTGACCTGACAACGATAGTTTATTATGTTTATAAGTTCCTCAACTCCGGAAATCAAATTCTTGTAACTCTATCGATAAAATGAAATTTCATGACTGTGCATTTTTTGTATTACTAAATTAAAATCCTGTTCATTTTGATGTCTCTATTTAAGCTATTTTAATGCTTTCTATTTCGGTTAAAACGTATATTGTTATATTAATATTTAAATTTTCTAACCTGTTCAATTTCCTGACTCGCCTTGCGTTATCGTTATTCAATATCCATATTTCCCATTACCTTTTAGAAATTATGTTTTCTATCCCTTCAGTATACTGATAAATGAATGCAGTACAGTGGCTGATTATTTCAAATTAAACTGAATTTGTTCTAGGTGGCGGTTGTTACTACAAGGGTCAGTTGTACACCACTGGGCAGAATTGGCAGGACGGATGTCAATATAACTGTACTTGCACAAACGGTGTTCGAGGACAATACTACTGCACGCAACTGTACGTAAATATTTTATTCACATTACCTCCTACATATTGCATAATATTAACATTTCTGCTGTAAGTCTCTATAAAAAAAAATACCCGAAAAAAGCGTTCACAGGGCAATTCGATTCTTAACATTTTCTCCCACCTCATTTTTCGACAATTACTCTATAAAGTCTCTTTAGCTCATTTATTCACTTAATATACCATCTCAAAAAATATTGTGTACAGCTTCTTTTAGAACGATTTAAGCAGTTCAGAACAATTTTTCAAAAAGTATCAACGTTTATTTATGAAACTAGTAACTAGAACCACATTTAAATAAAAGTTAAAATTCATAGAATCATAATTTCATAATCATAAAAACAGATTATGCTGTACCAATGCTTGTATTACTCACAAAAACAAAACAAATCCACCTGTCTTCTTAAAAATAAAGACAGATATTTCCAAAAAAATAGAATGATTTAAAATATCACTATTAAAATTATTGACTCAAGTAAAATTTAATTTTCAGATGCACACAATGGAGTAATCTCCCCCAAGGTTGTGTACTGCAGAAACCTCCTGGCGAGTGCTGCGCTAAGCCAGTATGCAGTGGCGGTACCGGAACCGGAAGTGGTTCCGGAGGATCTGCAACCGGAATTGGTGGAACCGGAACTGGATCACAAGGTTCTGTTACAGGAGGTGGCTCTGGTACAGGATCAGGGTCACAAGGTTCCATTACCGGAACTGGCTCTGGTACAGGAGGCCAGATTTCAGGTAAAATTTTATTATTGTTTTGAACAAGTTTATTGTTATTATGACATTAAACTATTTTGAAAATAGTGTTTGCTCCATTTTCTTTGTCTCACTCATTTAAATGAGGTTTTCAACCAAATGGTTTTCTATTCCGAATATATTGATAATGCATGTCACTTTTGAATACAATATATATTAAGAGGACTTAGATCTAAAAATGGCGAGAATACTGTATCCGGGAAATGTTCGCCAAGTCAAATTTTTGCCTTTCGAACGGTAGAATCCGTTTTCGCAATATAATAAATTCCCCCCTCACATTTAATACCTATGCATAATAATATGTTGTTTACAAATATTCGCTGTAATGATAAATTCGCGCCCTCATTACAGTGGGCGGAAAAGGCGAAAATTAAACTCCTGGGAAGATTTCCTGGTGTACAGTAAATATTTAGCAAAATAAAAATTAATAAAGAAATAGCTAATATTAATACAGAAATGGCAAATAGAAGCTTAAAAGTTAATTGTTTTCTATCTTAATTCTTTAACTGACGATATTATATTGATACACACTAAAGTCCGACAAGCTTTAAGCCGACCTTTAAGAAAACGAATTAGTGGATACCCCTACTGTATTTCGAAATTTGCGGTAGTGCATCGTTATTATACTGTCGCAAATGGAGTCATTGGCGTCGCGGAGCTGGGTTATTGACGTCATTCACATTCGCCGTCCTGGCTTCATATGCAAATGAGAAATTTGCGTACGGTATATCGTGGTTAGACTGTCGCAAATATTTTTGGTTACATCTCAAATGAATTAGAATTTAGGTTATATTTTTCATAAAATATGTTTTCAGGTTCGTCTCGTGGATGTTACTATCACAACGTACTCTATTCCCAAGGACAGACGTTTGATGACGGGTGTACGTACACATGCACGTGCACTGACGCCAGTCGAGGATTCTACACCTGCAAAAACAAGTAAGGAGATTTCTAAAAAAAAATATATTATTATATATTGCTGCTCATAATGTATGCTGCGGGACTGTAATTTATTTTATACACAGAATTCAGTGCATTATTTTTCATCAAGCCATTTTGAAATATAAACATTAAGTTGATTTCAGTTAATTTATGCTCAAGTCTGTGCATATTGTATGCATTCAAATCAAATGTACAGTATTGTAACTTCATGTTTAGTTTTGGTTCATATATAAATATGATCGTCTTTCTCATAATCTATTAAATAATCTTATCATATTTCAATGATATCGTGATTATCTTTACGACACATAATTAGCTGTTTTGCCGATTTCAGAGATTTAAAGGAGGCTTTTTTGCTTAATTTTGTTTGTCTTAAACAGTATTATACGTTTTTCCTCTTATTGGAAATTTTGGCCTAATAAACTACACGATAGATAACACAAGATGCATTTTATCACGCTTTGATACGCCTCAAAATATCATTTTGGTTAGTTGTGTATCCGGACTATGCTATGTCTTTGCGTTGATACAGGGATGTAAATAACAACAATTGAGTTAATGTTAGGGACTCCTTTACATCGCTCATAACAGCAGGCCCTATTTTGCTATGCACGAAAAGGATCTCTTTAATGTACAATGTTGCAATCGAGTTTCCAAAATGAATTACATAAGACATAGTATTCTAAAGACATACATATTTCAACACGCACATACTATTCATAAACATTTCAGAAGTTAATTTGATTTTGGAAATCATACAATTGACAAAATCAGGATTCAATCACCAGTTTTTAACTAACACCTATTTTTTCAATAATTGGAAGTGAAGAACCTGTATATGCTTTAAAGTTGAAACTTAAATTTGTATAAGTCTACGTATTGACGTTATCTAAACAATGTGGTTCAGCATACAAAGGCAATCATGTGGCGATGAACTGCAAACTGACATTTCAATACAACAATATTATGAAATAATTAAACCCAAAAACAAATTAAAAATGTCGTTTTGAAATTGTTTTATTAATTCTTTCAACTTTGAAAGCATGTTTTCATACGCTCATTTAGTACATCACATGATAATTTCTAGGATAGCTATTGGATAACTACCCTTGTTCTATTCGGTATAGTTAGCATCCGCCCTTGACAACGGGAACTATACCTGGAGACGGGCACTATACCTTTTTTTGGACCGCTGAG
>JAUMHH010186418.1:0-14520 GCA_032359455.1 Chlamys rubida | reverse complement strand
CGGACGGACGGACGGACAGACGGACAACCTGATTACTATAGGGCACCCGCATCTCTCGATGCGGGGCCCTAATAATTCTAAATTCACCTGATAGCGAGACAAACGATTCTATAAAACTCTGTTTGATGAACATTGCACATAATTATAGAATTTCTACTAGGTATAGGAATAATGTACACCAGTGTAGGATCAAAGGTTTGTATATCCACACATCAAAGCTGTATACAGACCATATAACATCTACTTCAAATGCGCTAACATTTTTTTGAATCTCTTCAAAACCCTTTTATGGTCTGCACAGATCTATATTTCTGCTTTAAAGCATTGCATGGTTATGACCCAACAGGAAAGAGTGCGACCCAGCCGAAGGCTTAATTTATTGATTACGGAAGCTGTGGTTTGACCTTTGACACCTAATACCTGTGGAGATGATTAGTACAATCCTACCTGTACATACAGGTGTTTGACAGTTGACCGCTTGACCCCCTGAAATCAATCAAGGCAGACGTACCTGACAGATTGCTGATTAACTAAATCATCGCCATGTCTCAGGTAGTAACCTTACCTATTATTGGGTAATATTGTATCACCAGTGGTCACAACTGCTCTACTGACTGAGGGGGGAAAGGCATAAAGGGCCTGAATGATCTAGAATGGCCAATTGGTTGACCAGTCTGACTGACACCATATTAGGAGATATTGTATCACTAGGGGTCAATTCATCACCAGCGGTCACAACTCCTTTATTGACTGATGGAGAAAAGGCATAAAGGGTCTGAATATTCTAGAATGGCCAATTGACTGAACAGTCTGACCCGTTATTAGGAAATATTGTATCACTAGGGGTCAATTCTTGACAGATGGAGAAAAGGCATAAAGGGTCTGAATAATCTAGAATGGCCAATTTTCTGAACAGTCTGACCCGTTATTAGGAAATATTGTATCACTAGGGGTCAATTCGTCACCAGTGGTCACAACTGCTCTATTGAATGAAGGGGAAAAGGTATAAAGGGTCTGAATAATCTGGAATGGCCAATTGACTGCACAGTCTGACCCCATATTAAAAAGTATTGTATAACTAGTACTAGGGTACTGACTGATGGAGAAAGGCATAAAGGGCCTGATTGAATAGTATACATGATCTCTAAGAATGGTCAGTAACTGCACAGTCTGGCTCAATATTAAATATTGCATCACTACAGGTAAATCGCTGGGGAAAAAAGACATAAATAAACTGAACTATTGTCAGGTCTAGAATGGATATTCAAGCCTCATATTGGGAAGATTTTTATGTCCAGATGTCCCGGTCTTGCTCCAGAAAAGCAAGATGTCCCTTGCTCCAGGAAAGGCACAAAGGGCAAGAAATACACAGAATTTGAGTTCAATAAACAAACAGCATCAATTGGAAGACCTCCATGGTTAGTTTGTAATCATGGTCCCATTTTGGAAAGAATTGTACGTCCAGACATCTCCTGCTTAGGCTGCTCCATAAAAGGCATAAACGGTTAAAATTAGGATTACAGAGAATCTGAATCAGATCTACAACCATCATTCATTGAAGAACCTTACAAGCAGTTCACAAATGCCAGAGAAGAGCTTTATATACATGTTGAATAAATAACAGGCTCTGAAACATCCTCTTTAAAGGTTAAAATGATGCTCAGAACGGAGCCTTATCCTACACAGATCACTGTATCTATCGTCATTTGACCTTTAACAAGTCACTGTGTTGTATATTTTATACTGAGCATTAAAACGCCAGAGAACCACATATATTTTCCGTATTCCCGTAGGACATCGGTAACATGTACCCGTTATATGTATACAGCCATGGGAATGCTTATATTCAGTGACTTTACATAATGGAATAGATAGTTCCAGATGCGAATCTTTGTATATCTGATAGACTAGTATATGACCGAGCTACAAATGATCCTGGCCGTTTGAATAATGGATGAGAGAGCTGCGGTCATTAGGTGGGATGGGATGCTAAAATTGCCTGTCTTACAGATTCTCTTTTGTGATATTGAACTTGTTTTCTGTCACACACAACAAAAACAAGGCCTCCCCTGAGAGGGGCCATCAAGTGCATTACAGCTCTTTAACTGTTATGGTAGCTGTAAAATGGTTCTAAATATCCTGACTAGCTGCTGTCATATAACCTCTGTAGGAAATTAAACTGGTCCAAATTAAAGAGCTGAAGAGTCCATTGTATTCAGTATAGGGTAGACAAGGTACATGGCTTTAACGACAGGTGGTTTCTCTAGATAGGTGGTCTCTCTAGACAGGGTGGTCTCTCTAGACAGGTTGTCTATAATCATAAGTGGTCTCTTAAGTCAGGTCTCTTCTGACATTCGATGGGTCTTTCAGTACACATGGCCTTCCATCATAAATGAGTTATAAGCACAGTCTTCCATGACAGGAAATCTTTATTTACAAGTTTAATACAAACAAACTATCTTGAGAGACCCCTTTTTGAAAAATGTTCATTTTACATTTTATTTTATATACATGTATTATAAAACTGACTGGTCACAAACAAATCTGACGCTGAAATTGCATAAATGAAGGTCAAGGTCAACGCCTTCTCTTTGAGAATCTGGTCTGTTAAATCTAGTAGGTACCACTGGATAGCCATGTGTAGTGTTTTGCTGGACACACTCTGGTACCTAGACAATTAATACACGGAGTCTGACAAAGCATGTTAAGAAACATCAGTGAGTTTTACTAAAAGATGTCTTCTGCTCACTGGTGGTTCTCAACTAGCATTGTAAACTTTATCCCATTCACCCCTGATGTCACATTTGAACCTTACCAAATCAAAGACTGGACAAGTCCAGTTAAAAAATGTAGGGGTGAATGAGTTAGGTTCTTTGGTATTTGTAAGGAAAATAGACGAATTGAAGTAGGGAGTGATTCTCACGACTGAACGTCCAACAGATCCATATACGTTATTGTTCATCTTCTCTGGGTTTCAGGACAATGAATTAGAACTGATGGACATAGCGTGACCAAATCTCTACCCAGCGCTGTGTAAGCATTGTCCGTGTTTTCGTACCAAATCTGATGGGCTGTACATTTACAGCTACTAGTGTTACTGTGATTACTGTTACGGACGATTTATATTGTAACTTTAGTATGATGAATCGACCCAATCACAATACAGTTTTCTGATCAGAGAATGGACATGCAATGCCATATCCCAATGGTTTTCTCTCGATGACGATGTACCTGAGAAAAAATACTGACCCATGAACAGGTTGTAACTAATGAAATCATCTAAAAGATTATTTTAAACAGACAGAAACATCAAGTCTGTGAATAAAAATTCTAACAACAATGATTTTCATATACATGAATAGAAATCTACCAATCTTTGAAAAAAGTATGTTCACTGAATTTTTCTTCAACACTGTTGATAATCCAAAGTCCTGACTCTCTATCAAAAGGTTTTCTCACAATTTGTGGGGTTTATATTTTGTATATAAATGAGTTATCATGCAGGCCTCAGATTGTGTTGGAAATAAAATCTCTTTTCACTTCTTAAAGGTTCTGTACAGTAAATATAAACACTACACAGTAAATATAAGCAATATACACTGGTGCACAGCCAATGAATTAGAATCAATGTAATGTATACATGTATTTCGGCAGTAATATTATTTAATTGTGTATGTCAAGCTGACTAACATCTGCACTTTAATTCAGTGCTATAAATGTTTCATTCTAACTAAACTTGATAACTGATCTATTAAACTTCAAGAGAGGAATGTTTTACACAATTGACGCTAAAATGAAATTGCATTTCCATGAGCATGTTAGTATTCAAGATTATTCGCCAAGAATGATATATATTACAAGACGTATTAACAACAGAAAATAGCGTTTCTATATTTTTGGGTCAATATCGTTTGGTGCAGGAATGATTGCTCTCCCACTAACTCCCACACAATCTCATCGAGACATTTATTTCCCCGGAATCAAGGCTGACATTTAACCAATGTGACTGAAACCTCACACATTTGTACGCGATAATGGGCTGGGAATGGCACCAGACAGCCCACATCCCCCATGTTCTGTGAGACAGAACCATAAGCGATATCTCCTTACGTAAAAAAAAATGTAACAATTGCATAACAGCTCGGTACAGTAAAATGCGTATTGTTGCAAATGCCTTGATCAGAATATTTGTTAACTTCTACAGCTTCTGAAATACTTATTCTTCCATATACCAATATTGTCACAATGCACTTTGTTCCCCTAATTTTATATCCAAGCTAGCTATGCATTCATGTCTCTGGTGGTTGGGAGGCACAGTGGATAAAGCACCAACATTTCATCAAGGCGGCCGGGGTGCGATTCTCCAATCAGACATGAAAAGGTATGAGGTCACCTGAGGTACTCCGGCTTCCTCCCATATGAAGAGTACTAACATTCGGGCCAACAAGAGTGATTAATATAAATTGTAATAACTTGTTTCATAACTGTTGTAAATAATTTCAAAGAATTAAAGAGATCCTAATCCTAAAGATTTCTGAAGATATCTGATGTCTTTTGGTTTCTAATATGAACCAATCCCTATTGATTTCTGAAGATATCTGATTCCCTCTTATTTCTAAAGCAAACTGGACCTGATTGTTCAAAAGGTGATTAGCTTAACTCATTCATCCCTACATATTTAAACTGGACTTGCCCAGTCATTGATTTGGTAAGGTTTAAATGTGACTTCAGGAGTGAATGGGATAATCAACAATTATTGCAAAGTTTCCTTTTGCTGTATCTTGAAAATACAACCACCAATCGATTGCAAACTGAGCACATACTTAATATATGACAACCCATGTGGCATGCAAAATTACAAGTTTTAAACTTGTGTATTAACAGAATAATTTGAACTTGAAAGTCATTAAAGGTGACTAACTAAGCCTTGATTTTACTTTCTATAAGATTCTGATCCCTAATGATTTCTAAGGAGATGTAATACCTATTTACATCTTAGAGGATCCCCATTCAATTCTAGCGATGGAGATTTCATCCATACTATTTCCACAGCTTTTTTTTTTTTTATTTTCAAAGTAACAGAACATATCATAAAGGTCTTCCAAGTATTCCATTCCATATATAACATCCTGAAAAATTCTTCTGAGCACTTTATCATATAACCCCCCCTCCCCCAAACCCTCCCCCAAACCCTCCCCAAAACAAAATGAGTACTCTTATCATGTAGATTCATCTCCCATCATGAAAAAACACTATATGACACTAATTTTGTCCTGTTTCAATCATCCCATTCTCTTATTGTCATTCCTGGGCCATTTTCTCTCATCAAGGAATGTTGACACAAGACAGTCATGTGTCGCTACGGCAACAGTCAGTCTCCCAGGACACGATGTGTGACCCATGGCGTTGACCTTAGCAGTGCGGATCAATCACAGCACAATAGGAACACATCGTAAACAGACGTGGCCCCGTATGTGCGTGCGTGCATGCATTCTCTAACCATGTGTCCTCTGATCTAATTATAGAACTAGCGGCTGTGTCATGTTTAAGTAATTTCAACGATTCATTCTCCCTTGTTGTTATTCAATAATGCACTCCAATTTCCAATAATATGGTTTGAATTTGTTTGGGTGTTTCAGAAATAACTTGATTGGTTCAGCATGGAAACTTTGACTTTTTCGAAAATTTTCTTATGCAATTAAACAGATGAATGTATTTGTATATTGTTTTTCTCAAATGAAACACATGTCCCCTTCCCAATGGTGATAAATTGGAACTAAACAGAAAGTTTAACCAAAGAAACAAAGCTAATTTAACCATCATCAATTAAATAGAAAATATAGGTCACAGTGACCTACATTTGATATATATGTGTATTATTCCTCAAAGTATATCCAAACACATGAAGTTTGATGACTTTTACACTTCTAGCATTTCAGTAGTGCAAAGACTAAATATGATGTCATACTGAGGAACAATGAAAATGGGAAACACTTAATTCCCCCTTTCCATGAATGTTATGATCGAGCTATAATAGAAGAACCTCCATCCCCCACCCCCCTAGCCATGCACTGAAAACAATGACAGTCATACTGAGACAACCAGATAAGGTGTTGCTGCATTAGCAATGTTCAGTGGTAGACATCAAGACATCAGAAAATTTCAACAAGCTCAAAAATATGATGTTATATTCTAGTGAAATAGTAAGATCAGCATTGTTTAAAGCAGGAAGTTTTTCCCAACAGAATTTGGTATTACAGATAGCAGAATTTACACTAAGCAGACAGTTACAATTTCTGTATGCGTTTGACCTTCGGTTTGTTTCAACTGCAGATTGGTGAAGAAAGTTCTTTGTTAGATTGCCCTGTCAATGTCTGTACCAAATCCGGATCTGTCAGACTCCTAAAACAATAATACATCAACTGCTTGACTTAAATCAGATTGTCCTGCGAGAAATAGAATCTTATCAGCTTCTGTAAACAGACATACTTTTTGTTTTGCAGATTAGACACATCAAAACAGAAACAAGTAGAGAGCATCTGTTCTTTCTTGACTTTTACTGGAAGTCTGTGCTTCTGATAAAGATTCTTTTAAAAAGGAATAATGTATTAATTAATCAAAAACTTTGTGATACTGTTTACCATCACTCAAGCAAAAGATATTCTAGTTCTTGTGAAAGCTGAAGTGTCCTAATTTTAGAGCTCTGCCTTGATTTTCAAGCTCAAATAAGGCAGAATATTAGAATGCTGTTTCTGGTCTGAAGTTTTTCAGGAATTTTAAACTTTCAATAGTTTAATTTAATATGTTAATGAAATAATAATTAGCACACTGTTTTATTTCTTCTATTCATTTTCAGGTTATCTGTGTTCTTGAATTTACTGTTAGCTCCAGTCTACCAAGTTATTCAAATGATGATAATCATATGCAGGGAAGTAAACAAAGTGATTTTCTCATACTCCCTGCTTTAATTAAAGAGATAATTTCAAACACTTCATTCTTTTCAATAAATTTGAAGGACATTTATTCCTGAAGACAAACACTTTCAATGTTTAATCACATCATAATTTCTCTCCCTCCATCAAATAAAGCCAAAAATGTAATAACATGTGTACTTTAATTTTTCCTTAATGTTAAATCTCCCTCAAGAAATATCAAGCTGGAACAATTTATTCTTGTTAAATGTTTAAGGTTGAACAGCGAGAAATGCTATAAAGATCTCAAATGTTTTCTTGCTTTCATTATAATTTTTAAATGGCAAATTCATCAAACAAGTTTAATAGGCCTGTTTTCTTTTTTTTGAATGTCAACAACAAAAAATGTCAAGAAACTAGTTTTTTTATTTTCTGGTAAAAGCTTAAAGCCTTACAAGTTTACGTCTATATTCCTCCAGGCATGCACCCAAATTGACAGACTTATGATGAAAGCAAGGTCGTAAGTCAGTCAAAACCTTGGACACTAAAACAACCCTGGCTGTTGTAAATACAGCTATCCAGGTTACATTAGAGCTGTCATGTGCAGTTTTGTGTGTCCCAGGATTCTTTGTGTGTAAGAAAATGTCAGGAAATCTACATCACCTAAGGTGTATGACATATTCTATAACGTTTCTTCGGCAAGGATTACTAGACAACTTGATGGTAGGTTTTTTAGCCTTATTTCACAGCTAATAGTTACATAGAATATTTTTGCATATAACCAATTACATTTCTATCTACAGATTGACTTTTGTTACACTTGTATGACAAAGTCAATGAAACCATGAAGAATTAACATTTTGGGGGTAGATCAGCATTTGATACAACTTATAATACATACAATTGAGCTACCAAATATACAGGAAATTTCATGAGTATCAGAGACTTTAAAAATAACATAATTTGGTTGCATATATCTTCATTGTCAACATTAGAAAGGATTTTTTTCTGCAATAAGGAAGTACTTTTTTGTCTGTGATTTCTTTTTGTACACCAATGAATAAACAACTGGGGGGTGGAGACCCAACGTTCCTGCAAGGAAGTCAGTTCCATAGTGGTGGTCACTGATCCTGGGGTGGATACCTAACAACAGGGGGGTGGAGACCCAATGTTCCTGTAAGGTAGTCAGTCCCATAGTGGTGGTAGGGATCCTGGGGGTGGATACCTTAATGGTATTCAACAGTGCTCATCGGGGAAAGCAGAGCAAATGAAAATAGAAATGATGAGCCACAACACCGGTGAATCTGGTACAAAATGTAAATCAAACTTTATATTTTGTACCGGATTCAGTGGTGTTAACGTTGTTGCTCATCATTTCTATTTTCATTTACCAATGAATAAAATCTAGTGGCTGCAGTTCAAAGAAGGTTTGGAAAAAAAATGTCATTCATTGTAAATAAGAAAGGATTTTATTTTGGATACAGAATTTTTAACATCTAACCAATATCTAACTCCAACATATTATCACAAATTGAACGAACCTTGTTCCATTCTAGAATACATTTTGATTATCGTGTAGTAACAATTAGAGACAGAGAGATATTGGCACTAATGGGATGGAATTAGACTCTAATTATATAGAGAACCTGTACAACATGCTACAACATAGTAATTATACCTTTGACCTGTTCCCAATAACATCTGACACTGTCGATCTGTGACCTAACAGTGACGTTTCCTTAAGGTTCACAATCCCAGCAGTCAAAGTGACAGTTCGACACGGAGAGTTCCGTAAATAATTTGTAACAATTCCAACAGGAAGTTAATGAATTCACAACAAATGAACTCAACTGTCACTTTCAACTTTCAGTTTTAATTAAGTTTCTGTAAGGGTTAATTTGACCCAGTCAATGACCAGTATAACATCAACAGCCTGGAGGCCCGGGTTACATTAAGGAGATGAGCAACTGATAAAGGAATGTTAGTATGAAAGAAAAGTCTACACTATATTTATACATCATTAATCAAAATAGTCTGATCTAAGTACTAGAGATGTTTCACAATGGGTATGACCTTCGGACTGAAATTTATTCTAACTGGTCTAATCAATTAGCCAGTTAATTCAGCAAAGCGTCACTCAACCTTCAGTGAAACCTTGTATACTGTCACTGTTAGTCTAGCAACATTTTGGCATTATAAAGGGGTTTGGCAACATTTTGAGGGAGATACATAAACAAAGGAATTATTAAGAAAAACGTAAGAGGGATCTTGAAATATGTTGGCAGTATACGAGGTAGCAAATGAAATAAAGGAGAAAACGGAGAAGGGGACCTTGAAATACGTCGGCGGAAAGTGGGGTGGAAAATGGAAAGTGGGACATTTTATTGGAGTTTTTATTTATTTCTTATTGAGAAGTCATGATTAAGTTTTAAGAGGTTGTCACAAAAAATTGTATTCAGAATATTGTAGTTTGACCTATTCCGTCTTTGCGTATTGCGGAGTTATCTTCTCTTGTGAGCAGGTGTTGATTGTTACGTCATTGGTTTGTGAGAGTAACGTCGTTTTAGAAACGACGTAATTTTCTCACACAAATCAATGTCGTAACAATCAATACCTGTTCACAAGAGAAGATAACTCTGCAATACGCAAAGACGGAATATATGTGAACGTTAGTAGGATCACTGTTGATTTAACAACTGAATTGTTAGTTTTGCTAACAAACAGTCAACTTAGTCACTGATGCCGCTAGTGCAGCAGAAAATACCTCCGTGGTTATAAAGGCGTCATAAACTTGGATAAGTCGGGTTGCCTACAACACTTTCCATCAACAGTTTAAAGAAATAGGGACATCAAAAAAAGATATAACAAAGTCATCAAATCCGAAAAGACAAGAAAGAGTAGTGCATATTATATTTGAGCTTGAAAAGTATGGACACCTGCACAACTGTATCAAGGCATTAAAGGATAACATTAAGGACAAACTAACATTGATGGAGAAGAGAACCAGCAGACACAGAGGAAGACGGAGGGAAATAGTAATACCTTACGTGAAAGGAATACTGGAGACTACTCAATGGATAATCTTTCGACCAGCATTAAACCTCTCCAAACCACCAGAAGCGTATCTCTATATCAATAAAATATAATTATATCCCACCATATTTAATTGTACAATTTATGTACAAACTTAGCTATCAGAAGTGTGAATCGATATGCAATGTACATGAGGAAACGGGACGGACATTCAGAACGCGTTTGAATACGCATCGGAAGGAAACGGATTCCATTAGCAACAACAGAAACGTGTTAGAAATAAAAATAACAGAAAGTGAAATACACAAATGCATCACAACGGATCATGTCAATAAAGAGCAACAACGTGTTAAAACAAACGTGAGTGAGATAAGTTAACGAAGCCGTTGAGATTGTAAAACAATAGCCAGTTATTAAGGTCTACAGAACAGGGGGATTACAGGCTTATCCAGGTTTTCGAGGCCAATGGAACAAACTCCCGATAGATTAGCGTTACTTTTAAGCACACAGACAGTCCAATAGTGAGGCTGACTTGGTCAGAAGAAGGTTTTTCTTTCACTTTATTAATGGAACGAAAATTTACACATGCATGCCTTGTTCGTTATTCGTATTTACATTTATTTCTGTTTTCTGTTTATGTTCTTCACTTATTTTGTAATAATATATACTATTAAAATTATTTTATCTTTATCATTTCCCTTATTTTGTGTATATATATACTATTAAATTTATCATCGTTTTTGTTTCTTAGTTAGTCCTGAAGTGTTATTTCTAAACTTATCATCTTGATCTTGTCCCTTAGTTTGTGTTTACTTATCATCGTTATCTTTTTTTTTTCTTTTTTCTTTATTTTTTTTTTACATGTTATTTTTACACTGTTCAACTTGATCTTGTCCCTTCATTTGTATTGGCATATGTAATTTCCACGTATCATCTTCATTGTGTCCCTGGTGGTGTTATTAGCTTTTTGCTTGCTTTATATTTACCATTTATTTATTTAGTCTCTTGTTTTAAATTTAAATACATACATGTATATACTCTTATTGTCTCAACATGATAAGCGTAATTTGTTAACAAAAACATAAGATGATGCATCATTTTAAAATTATGAACTTATTTAGCTAGATATTCAGATCAAAACTAAAAAACAATTTGGTTTACTTCTCGAGATAGCAATGCACAAGTAATAATCCGCATGGAAATAATTTTATATAGGATTTGTCTCCCCTTTTCCCTTTACCTAAATATCCATCTTTGCTTTTAGTAGAAATGGATCCTTCTCAACATAACTTGTCAAGATACATTTCAGTTTGCATTCTTTTTTAGAAATATAGTAAACCTATGTGATTGTTATCATAAGAATTCAATATAGGTACGGCATCCGTGACTTAGGTAGCATAATAAGCATCATGATTAAAAAACTCTAAACCACTTGTAGTCGGTTGTTTATACATTATATACATATATGTCACTGTTTTATTTATTTATCGTTATAAATGACCTTTATATTATATAATATAACAACGAAAGGTTTATATCATCAAATGTGCTAGTATCATTTTCAGTGATGTCAAACATTTCAGATATTAAGTGGGGTGTGGGTATCTATCAATAACTGTGTCGGAATGAGCCTAGTTATATTTACTTCAGTGGTTTAAGCTGTTACATCGAAATCTGTTTTGGCAGGTGTATGTATTTGTTGTTCTTCGTTAATTGTTAATAAGGCCCTAACCAAACAGCAAGTGTGTCTACATATACATGTACCTGATGGTCAACAACCCTCAACCAAGGGTAACGGGACTTTCCAAGGCTAAGTTCATGTTTTGGCGACAGATGTCAAATACGATTTGCAAATCCTGAACCAATACAATGTACGTTTAACTAAAGTATCCAGCTAAGCTCCAAACTTTTATGAAAAAGTGGAAGAAAATCGAATGTCGTTTTGACAGCCAGACAACAGTTTAGCGACAACATATGTTTGCAAGGATCAAGTGTTATTCGGGAAGCGACCGTTAATATTACTTCTTTGACCCATATATATATATATTGATATATATTTAACTTGCTGGCCTTAATGTAACATATAACAGTCCCATCGTCAAACCTTTTGTGGGAATTTATTGTAATACATAACGCATTTTATTCAGAAGGACTACCATATCAGAGACAACATTGGAAACCACTTTATAGAATACACGTCATGTGAATATCGTAATACAATATACCAAAAGTAACCCTAGTACCCCACCGTCGAGGTTCATTGTTATTGTGACGAGGTATTGAAAAGCAGATTATGATTTTATGATCCTTTTCTTTTTTATATGAACATGTGATCACATTACCTACAGCATCACTATGTGAACAGCGACTTATCTTACATGAGTAATGGAGCATCTATTGTGGTCTTGCGGTTCACCAGTTCAGCATCAGTGAAGTTCATCGTTCAATTATAACTAACATTCGCGTTGGTGTAAATTAAATGTTGGCACCGGCATATGCTGCTCGTGAAGACAGGTGAACAATTGAGCCGAGTATGGGAATGTCTGCATTTCCCACGACTTTTCAAGACCCCCATTGGGGGATCCAGACATCTTCGAATAGAATGTGCTGCATAATGGCTATTATGTCATTGAAAAACGACATTTTAGGTTCTCCCGTTTCTGTCGGTTTGTTTTCCTGGTTGAGTAGCTAACGCTTACTAATGAGATTCATTTCACCCTGTTTGATCGATTTCATGTCAAATTCTAATTAATATCTTTATTTCGACATTTTATATTTTCTCAGACATTCTGACGTTTTATTTGAGTTGTAGTAAATGAAACGGTATAATTTCATGGTTCTGAGATTTCTCCGTTGGAAGGTCATTATGGGCTTCGATTTCAGTATTGTTTACAAATGACAGAGTGCTATACTAGGTCGCGGTTGGCTGCATCAGTGGCTTACAGTTCTGGTTGACTGGTTATGTTTCTGATATCTGCTAACTTCCTTTCTGAACAGCAGAAAATCAAATCCTGACATTTTGATTACCGTCTTCTTTATTTAATCACTTTTTTTCTTAAATATGAAGCATTGCAATATGTTGCTTTAAAGAGTCCCTGCTTAATTAAAACCGATACTAAATTTGCTAATATTTTACTAATGATATATATAACTGTAATAATAATCTGAATTGGACCGTTTGAATTGTTTTTAAATAATCTGTTGGTGTTTTTTTTTATAAATATTACTATAATGATGTATTAGCACAAAAACATAATTATAGAGAAACGATAATTTTGTTATCGGGAATTTGCAATAAATAACTTACGTCTTTCAATATATTAAGATGTCTGGGAGAAAAAATGAGCAAAATTGATTATGCTTACTACCAATATACATGTATAACGGAAATATTTGTATCTGGACCTGGAAGATGTATACAATCTAACAAATTACAGGTTACGGAAAGGTCAAAGTTCTTGAATTTTCTAAAAATTCAAACATACATATTAGATTTATTTATAACTGTTGAAGCATTCTTAACATTTCAATTCTTTGTTTATGGAATGGTCTTTATACGCAAACTTTGAAGAAAACAATTCTCAAACAATATGTATATATTATTTGTATGGAAATGACTAGGTATGGTATGAGCCCTTTTGGATTCCATAACCCAAAACTTTTAAATGAACATTCATTTTTTTCAAGTTAATTTTTCCATGGATAATTATGAAAAAAAGCATTTGTGATTTTAAAAATAGTTGCTTTTAAGGAATAGGAAATTTATTGAATACGTCAATAATACATACCTCTCTGAACTGGAAATCAAGGACATAAAACGACTCTTCAACTTCAACCGCATGTCTATATATCTTTACTTACAACATTACCAGCATGGAAAGCTTACTACTTAGCAGAGTGCTAAGCGGGACAATTTTGATTTTTCGATCGGGAACTTTCCCTTTTTGTTAGATACATTATCGCATCTCTGCTTTTATTTAGCAGTTGATTCAATATTTAAAATTTTGCTCTGAATACCATGATAGATGTAGACTGATGACGGTAAACCTCACATCATAGGGTTTCTTAATAGACAGGTTTATGAAGATTATCGACAATTTTAATGTTCGCTATCATGATATAATTGGAAAAGAGCCTATTGTGCGATATGAATATCGATTTTATTTTTTTGTGCTCAACAGTATGACTTCTTGTTTTGGTTTCACGATCAAAGACGCTAACCCTTCCGGAACACAATTTCTATTTTGATCCATACTTATAAGGCGGTGTTCCTCTATGAAGCAGAAGACGCTCACCCTTCCGGAATGCAATTTCTATTTTGATCCATACTTATAAGGCAGTGGTCCTCTACGAAGCAGAAGACGCTCACCCTTCCGGAATGCAATTTCTATTTTGATCCATACTTATAAGGCAGTGGTCCTCTACGAAGCAGAAGACGCTCACCCTTCCGGAATGCAATTTCTATTTTGATCCATACTTATAAGGCAGTGGTCCTCTACGAAGCAGAAGACGCTCACCCTTCCGGAATGCAATTTCTATTTTGATCCATACTTATAAGGCAGTGGTCCTCTACGAA
>JAUMHH010186396.1:0-14522 GCA_032359455.1 Chlamys rubida | reverse complement strand
TGTAACACCTGTGTTTTACCTGTGTAGATAAGCCACAGGTAAGCTATGTAACACCTGTGTTTTACCTGTGTAGATAAACCAAAGGTAATCTATGTAACACCTGTGTTTTACCTGTGTAGATAAACCAAAGGTAAGGTGTGTAACTCCTGCATTCTTTTACCAATTTTAATCAACTACATGTATACCGGTACTCATTTTTTACTGAAAAATCGTATCGTCTGCAGCTTCTTTCCTTACAATCCTGTAGAAGTAGGAATTTTAGCAGATGTTTTTCATGTTGAGAAATTTGTAGCGAAAATATCATCCATAATTGAATATTTCTATAAATTTTAGATGTAAAGCATTTTAGAACCATGGTTAACATGAAAATTTCCACACCGCAATCAGTTTAAAGAGTCATAATGTGAATATTTCTACACGAGAAAATTTCCATTTTTACAGTAACTATAAAACTCAGTAAGTGATTTTTTTTTTATTACAACTGTGTGATATATATATATATCAAATCTTCACACAGGAAGCCAGACAGTGAATAGTTCCATGTTCAAAGTTAAACCCTATAGGAAGGATGAAGCAGAAATGTCATGTGACAGTCATGTGACATAAGGAGGGCATACCTGTGACAGGGTATCACCCCCATCCTGGGTACCTTACGACGTCCACGCCAGGGGACGGGTGTAGGCTTCGTTAGCATGTCCCCTTTGGTAGCAGGTACGTGGTGGCTGGGGACAGATGCATGTTTCGTTAGCATGTCCCCGTTGGTAGCCGGTACGTAGTGGCTGGGGACAGATGCATGTTTCGTTAGCACGCCCCCATTGGTAGCCGGTACGTAGTGGCTGGGGACAGATGCATGTTTCGTTAGCATGTCCCCATTGGTAGCAGCTATGAAGTGGCTGGGGACAGATACATGTTTCGTTGGCATGTCCCCATTGGTAGCCGGTATGTAGCGGCTGGGGACAGATACATGTTTCGTTAGCATGTCCCCTTTGGTAGCAGCCGGTATGTAATGGCAGAAAGAGGACATGTGCCTTCAGTCTTAGACTTCTGATACTGACAAAGCACTAATACACGCACACTAATCCCCGCCTGACATCACCGTGACGACGAGTACTAACGCTGAATGTCCCCAGTACATCCTAATTCACTCTGGCCAGTCATTATATTGCTATCAAGCACAGACTCTCAAAAGCTTTCAAGTTGTAAAGAGAATCAATGGTCAATAGTCTGGAAGTCTGCTACGACTTTCCACATCCAGTATTTCTGAAGCACATTGGTATTCACCAAGATATATCAGACTACACTAGAACGGTGCACAAATGTTGACAAACGCTTTGAATCGTACCAATAATAAAGTTAAGGCAATCGATGCCATCACGTAAAACAGAATCTATATCCCAAATATCTGAGCCAGGACACATTCAGTCTCCAACTCAAACCTTTCAACACGGAGATAATAAATTCCCAAGCGAATGTCGGCATCCACAATTTGTGATTGTATCCGGATTAACTAGAGTAAAAATCTGCCAGTAAATCCAGGTGAGAGTTTACACAAGGTACATCTACATGTACAGATAACTGCAGCTGCTGGAGGCTGCAGAACCCACTCACATTCCTGGAACAGTACTACTATGTCCAGGACTAGATTCCATTAGGATCCCTGGCCACTGTCGTAAAGTAGCAGGGAAATCAGTAAGTGTGACCTGGGGAGTCTGTAGATGTTACACCGACCCTGTCCACATATCTGAGGTGTGTACCAGATCGGATGCTATCACTATAGTTACTGCTCCGATCCCCAGGGACGCCACAGTAACAGCAATCCCACTCAAATCACTTATGCTTTTTTTCTCTTTCCCCTGTTGCTTGAGTATTATTTTTTTTCTCCACAGCATCCTCCCCTACATCACAGGACCATGTTTTTTACTCATCATCACTACTGGTCCTTTGACCTCAGAGGACCCAGTGCCTAATCTAACACAAACAAACCATTCTATTCGCCCTTAATTCATCAGCTCGGCAATGACTTAATCACACACACATGACCGTAATTTGGGGCGTTTATTTCTTATTTATGTCAGTCCGTCTGGGTAACAGAGCCCCTGTACACTATCCCATAATGACAACAATGCACATGTACCTCGTGTGGTGTGTAAGTATTGGTCATGTGACCGGTCTCTGCTATAATCTGTGTTCTGATGAGTCCTGATTACATAACAATAGGCTTAGTGCACAAAGATGAGGTATTATCTCACAAATCTGCATATAAGTGTAGTTAACAGTTAAGCGAAATCTATTTGTTGTGTATCTACAGTTTTTACATGTGCAAAACCACATGTGTGCAAAATGCTCCAAGAAAATTCTACCAAAACCGAGAAAATCCTGAGAGCTGAGATCGATGGGCCATTTTCATCAATTTTGGTCAAAATCAAAAGTTTGAAGGGCCATTTATATGAACAATTAAAGAAACTGATATTGAGAGGGGCCAATTTCAGTTTTGAGGGGCCAAATCCCCTTACAGGATTATCACCTTACCCTTTCACCCTATGTAACTTTAGTAGACTCTACCATGCATTGATATGGATGAGTCCATCATGGTCTACAGTGGTGAAAGGGCTAAGGAAATTTGTGTCCCAAGTCACCTTACACTTAATTTTATTAAAAACTTTTACAACCATAGAAAAGTTGTTACTTGAACACCCTTCTTCTTTCAACCATCATAAAAAAATAACCCTACAAACAACCTGGACTCCAAATTAACTAAATGACATCCAAAAAACAGACTTGCCACGCTGTTTTAGGTCAGAAGTTTAAACATTCACTCTCCATTACCGTATTTTACCGGCAATAAGCCCCCTCTCGCCAATCAGCCCCCTCCCCACTTTGGTAAATGTCCTGGGAATAGGGTGGGTGCCTGCCATTAAGACACCCCCCCCCCCTTAAAAAGGGACGTTTTGAATATAACCAATTGTTGGACTGCTATCTTTTTGCAGGTGAAAAATGTGAAGTCGTTTGAAGAAAAAAAACGAAAGTTAAAAAAACATTTACTTGTGTCTGTGTTGTTTCTTTAAAATCTGCGTCAACAGGTAGATTTAGGTCGTGTAACACCTTTCAAATTTAACAATACTGATAAAAACAACAACGCAATTATAAAATGACAATTGTAGACCACAGGTACGGTCAATTGTAACAACAACTTGTGATTACTGATTAGACACTCGTGGTTCTAGACACAACAAACCCCACGCTGAAATCACAATAGCGTCGCTGTGACACGTTGAGGAGATTCTGACATGTTGAGTTCCAAGCCGTATTCAGAGTCGTTAAATAGACAGGGAAAATCGAAATAAGACATAAATCATCATGCCTGCTGTTCGACGCAGATACACAGTGAAGGAGAAGTTGGACATCGTGAAATGGTACCAGGATCACGGTCGAAACCTACACCAGGCAGAGAAAGAATTTTCCGTCTCCAGGAAACAGATACGAACATGGGATCACGACTTCGAGAAACTATTATGCCATGGGAAGGGAGGAGAGTCCGTCAAGAAGAAGATAGGCGCCAGTACCGCTCCGAGATCCCTTCAACTGGACGATGCCGTGTTTGAATGGTTTGTGGAAGAACGCGCCGAGGGTCGTGCAGTCTCCAACCTCCAGCTTCAGAGTAAAGGGAGGTCACTCGCCAGTCAGCTAAGGGTAGACAACTTCCTGGCATCGTATGGATGGCTTCGCCGTTGGAAGAAACGTTTCAGTGTGGGGATTCGTCGTGGAACCAATGATTCACAGAAACTACCGTCCGATCACAAGGAGAAGATAGCAGCTTTCCTAGACAGTATCAGGGCCCTCCGACAGAGACACAACTACACGCCGTTCAACATTGCCAACATGGATCAGACGATGGTCAGGTTCGATTCGCCATACCATTCAACCAACGCTATGGTAGGGGAGAAAACCGTTAGGATAACCCACACTGGGAGAGCAAAGAAGGGCTGCACTGTCGCATTGTGTGGGACAGCGTCTGGACATAAACTGCCTGCCTACATTATTTTTAAGGTATGTACTGATGATGAAGCACGTGATGTAAATCATAAGTAAATGAGAAATAAAACCGCGGACTAATTCCGTGATAAAAATAAATCTAAATAGCCTAAATCTGAAGGAGATTGATTACGAAAGAATTGAAACTTATTAAAATAAACAGAAATGAGTAGAACTGTGTAATTGTAAAAACAATACTCAATTGAAATATGAAAAAAAAAAAGTTTTTTGTTAAATTCACTAGCGTTTATATATATACACAAAAATTGATATTGTGAGTATTGAATTTAATTAATTATGTTTGTTTTGTTATAGGAGAGGTCTGGTGAGTTGAGCACGAGGATTAGATCGGCGCTTACAGTCCCGTCAAACGTGCGGATATCAGCAACGCCGAATGGATGGATGACGACAGTTGAGGTTCAGAAATGGATCACCCGTGTCTGGGGACCCAATGCTGATGATGTCCGCCGTCTTATCACTCTGGGCAGTTACAGACCCCACACTTGGCCTGGTACAACGTCCATGTTTGGTCAGTGCGATACTGACATTGTCACCATTCCCGGAGGTAAGTTATCATATCAAACGTAATAACATGCAAATTGTTTTATGTGTTACATGCAAATTATGTATTCATTGTCAACTATTGGCCAACTGTCTGTGTGTGATGATGTCATACGTTATATGCAAATTTTGTCTGATTACATATTCATTGATAACTGTTGGCTAATATTTATTGTGGGAGTTACCGGTAAACATTATACCGGCATTAAATTTAAAAAATAAAAAGCCGTTCAATCCCTATATGTTTCTTTGTTTAGAGGTGACATTACTTTCAACGGGAAACCAACAGAAACAGCTAGTATGATATAATATTTTCTCTTCTTTAGGATCGAAATTCGATGTTGAGTTCGATTTGGTTTGTTTGTGTTTTACGTCCTATTAACAGCTATGGTCATTTAAGGACGTGCCAGGTTTTGATGACGACCCAGTGGTGGAGGGCTAGTGGTAGCAGAATGTCAGACGCCTTAACCACTAGTAAAAGGCCTCTTGCATCTTAAGCAAGGCTGTAGTCACAGAGATTTGAGAGCATTTCCTTAACGTTTGTTTAGTAAATCCCAAAAGGAAAGGTTTATATGGAGACCCTTGAAAACGTTTACGGAGAATAAGACCAGGCATTCCGGAAGGGGACGAGTCTTTTGCTTCATCGACGAAAACCGCCTATAGATTTAGGTCACATCCAATAAATGTCACGTCCTCAGATTGAAAACTAGGATACTGACAGCAATACAGCAAGGATCACTAATAAACATCGTACAAAAGCGTCGACCTTCTTTCCATATAAAGAAAAACAATAAAGCATATTTCCCCCTTTAATATCACGATGGCAACGTAGAACCAAATAAATTGTGAACAATTACCTGAACGGAAAATATAAGTTCAGTTACTTCAGGTAACATTTCACACCTTTTACCGTGAACACAGAGATACCTAGGAAAGACACCGATGTACATGCCATGTAAATAATTATTTACGTAATACGCCTTTGTCACTTTATTTTATTTATCCGTTTTAGAGGGTTAATGTGATTTGTTTATTTGTAAGACAGATCTTGTATTCACCAATTAATTATAAATCTTTTGAACGTTTGGATTGCTGCGTAACGGTTTTGAATTTAGGTAGCTGATTTTGTTTAAGAACAGGTGTTCAAAGAACAAATTATGTTTTCTAGGAATATTCTACCTTTGCGTGCATGATTGATCGCTATATTAGGATGCTATATTTGTATGTGTTTTATTGTAAATGTGTCACTACAAAACTGTTTAAATCAGTTATATCTGTTATATTGGTTTCGTGTCTACTCTGGTTGCTTGTGTGTAGTCATGATGTCTGGTATTTTATTTCCGTGTCTCATGTGGTTATTGACTCAGGATGTAGTTTACCAAGTTTAAGTGTCCGCTCTGCTGTTTATTCAGACTCATGGAGTCTGGTTTTGGTTTTGTGTCTCCTCTAATTGTTTGTATGTGACGTCTAATCTATTGTGGAATAATGATGTCTATTATTCTGTTTTCTTATCTCTTATGGTTGTTTGTGAAATAAAGGTGACTGTTATTTTGTTTTCGTATCTCTAGTTTCTTGTTTGCGGAATAATGAGGTCTATTATTTTGTTATCATATCTCTAGTGGTTGTTTGTGGACTAATGATGTCTATTATTTTGTTATCATATCGCTAGTGGTTTTTCGTGGAATAATAATGTCTATTATTTTGTTTTGGTATCGCTAGTGGTTGTTCGTGGAATAATAATGTCTATTATTTTGTTTTCGTATCGCTAGTGGTTTTTCGTGGAATAATAATGTCTATTATTTTGTTTTCGTATCGCTAGTGGTTGTTCGTGGAATAATAATGTCTATTATTTTGTTTTCGTATCGCTAGTGGTTGTTTGTGGAATAATGATATCCATTACTTTCTTTTCGCATCTCCTTTTGTGTGTGTTGAATAATGCTGTCTATTATTTTGTTGTCGTATTTCTTGCGGTTGTCTCTGGATTAATGACCACTGTTAAGTTGTTTCCGTATGGCGTATGGTTGTTTGTATGGATTCACGAGGTCTGCCATTATTATTATTATTGTGTGTGTGTCTCCTCTTATTGCTGATGTGAGGGTTTTTTTCTTTCACATTTTTATCTGTCATTGTTTACAATGTCAGAGATATTTTGTCTGCATTACAGCAAAAACGAGTTCTTAGCTTAAATACAAAATCTACGTCACGTAACCAGCAGTGGAGGTAAACTATCTTGATGTTTAACAACGTCGTAATTTTAAACACAACAACACAAAGCATTGTCAACTTGATATCTTACTCCCCTCCTCCTGTAATAACGCGGGCGTGGAAAAGTTCATGCTCGACGTTAAATATGTTTAGGCTCCCTCATTATTAACATAGCAGCTGAAAGAAGATACCTGGTACATCACTTAATCTTCTTTCATGTGTGACTGAAGATGTCTCACAAAGTGACGATGTTTATTTGTCTTAAACTGTATGTTGTTTGCATTGACAGCTTGACGTAGTGAGACCAATCCACATATATATCAAATATATGTTTGCTGACCCTTTTTTCATCCCTTCAGGTTTGATATAACATGAATCACTCATGCTAAACAAACTAAGATAAACTGTTGATAGCTTGTGATTTATCTTTATATTTAGCTGAGCATTCCTTTGATCTAATTCCGTGTCAATATAAACCACATTTGATGAGTCATGTTTAAACTGACCAAAATACATCTGGATAGTTTTAAACATAAGTGGTTTTGTTGAAGTTTAAAACAGTTTTCTTGGTTTTTGGGGGTTTTTTTGGCATCCAAATTCAGTTTACATACGGGATTATTCTCCCAAATGCTTCTTGTTTGGACACCGGAGACCCTATTTCATTAATATCAACGACGATATAAATGGTTGAACGAGTAAATAACAACGTTAAAATAGTTACAAGACAAGGAAAATGAAATGTTTTATTAATTTGGCGCATTTACATAGCTATGTGAAACTGTAAAGCAATAGGTTAATTTTAAGTGCGACTCGTTGAAGTTCTTCTATCCCTTAACCTGCTATATTGACAACCAATATGTTAATGAAATTAATATCATCATTGTAATACACATTTTATACAAAATCGTCAAATTGATAACAATATTATTTAGTGTCTTATTTATAAGTTAAATCACATTAAAAAAAGCTAGAGCCACTAGAATTACTTATCACAAAATATAAAACAGAGAAACTGTATATCCAATTCGAAGAGCCGAGGGATATTTAGAGTAAAAAATAAAAACATGTTAAGAGCTTGCATTGCGAAATTGCAAAGTGACTTAAAAGTAACCAAAATGAATAAAACAGTGCTTAAACGTACAGATAAAGTTGTGTTATCTACGATAACACGTAAGTGTAAAAACAAATTTGTATTGCAATTTTCTTTGATCTTAGAAAACATTAATTCAAATTACGACCTTTTGCTTGTTCTGATCTTGTGCCCATTCTGGACTAAATCTGTCGTTATAACTCATCATACCTATATACACCTTTATATCTGTATATGTGTGTAAGTGTGTAAACAGTATTCCTTATAATATACATTGTACAAACAATGAATATGTAATACGTTAAAAACAATAACAGCACCAGTAGTGCGGTTCCCCTGTTAACGAATGAGAAAACTTCACTAACCCAACATTTCAAACAACGAACTCTTATGATGCAAACTTGCTAACACTCTCTCAGCAGAGCACTCTCGCACAAAATGGTTTCTTTTCTTATGATTACCGTTGAAAAGTGATATATGAAATATTTTGTTTGTTCAATATTAAGCTGAATATGCTTAACTTGTATTCTCCAGCAGTGATGATATATGTATAAAACAGTTAAAACAGCCCTAGGCTGTCGAAATCTACGGTGAGTTGTGTAAAACCGTTGTTTGGTTGTAAGTGTCGCTACAAATCTATATCTATAACAATAACATTAATTGTAACGAGGATGACATCTTATATACTGAGCAGTATCAGCTATTCTGTCATGCCTGCCGAACAGATAGAAAATGCTTTTGTAACGACCTGGTAACGACCTGGTAACGATGTAGAAGCCGGTATAATTTTCTATTAAGGTTATATTTTAATCCTCCACTGTGCAAAACAGGAATGTTAAAGTTTGGCCGTGGACAGGTGTATAATACAGGATGAAAAGTTTATTGCCAGACCCCCGAGGCCGGGATAAAACATCACCGTTCTTGAGGTAAATAGCTCTATAGTAAAAAGAGATTGGTTACTGATTATTATCTAATCAATGCTCTCCCGTGATATTTTTATTAATACTGTATAATATTTTGAACCCATTAAAATCCATTTTCGGTTTTGTTCATTATATAAAATGTACATTTTATGCTGGTAATATCTATTTATCTGTACTTTAAGTCTTGGAAATAAGTATGATTTGTGCAAGTGTTTACTCTTTTCAGATTCAAAATGACCTTTTATATTGTTCATATTAAAGATCCCTGTCTCGCTACCGGCCAAACACGATATCAATCAACTGTAATATTCATACATGGAGTAACCTCCCTTAATATTTTTGTATTCGTGGTTCCATCATTGAAAATTAAGGATGCGGGTTCCGTTCTTTCTCTTTTCCTACAATTATTTCTGCCATACAGTATTTAACACAGTTTCAGGGACAAAAACAGCACAGTGTCTTCAAAAGTTTTCCCAACATGTGTAATATATACATTAGCACAACATTCTTACCATAAAAATGTTTTTGTCGACATCTGAGTCAGCATTAAACGTATTCATAGTTAATTAATTCATCCTATACACCACATTAATTATATATCCCTGACAATATGACATTATTAGTCGCCGCCTACATTCATAGGCTAGAATAAGTTACTTGTCTGGAATCACTTACATTCTTGCCAGGGCATATATGTGATCCATATCCTCAACAGTGTGTTTTCTTTCCCTGAGGCCAGATACACTATATCGCTGATCTGTTACGTGCCCTTGTTAATACATATGAATGATGTTTATATTTATTACCATTTATGTTCCATTATCCAAACAAAAGGTAACTTACACATTGTATATACAATTGAAAACCAGAACCTATATGTCTCTACGATACTGTGTGTTGGAATTTTTTTTAAATATTTTTCATACTTGTTTTTAGTTTCATATTTCAAAAATTAAATTAATGAAAATATATATATTAAATGTATCTGGTTCTTAAGAAGGGAAAACGTATGACATGCAATCGTCGTGTTTTGACGAATATATCTCTACGAAAACGGAAATTAGCAATCGCATGGTTTAAGTCGTTACGTCTCATGTAGTGTGTATATAGATATGTGACAAATTGGACGTTTTCACGATTACTCCTGACCATACTCAGAAAAGAGATTATGGGTATGTCGGAAACAAGGACACGTGCCTTTTGATTCTTGGCCTAGTGAATAACGCTGCGTATTTTCAATATCCACACCGTACAGTTTCGTTCGAATACGCAAGAATGTATTAATTTTTATTTGTGGTCTTTAATTGAAGCATGCAACATAGCTCAAGAAATAAAATTGTCTATCTTCACGTAACTAGCGATTGGGAAAAGAGGATGACATTTTATTTTTTGTATTGCTGAATGGTGTAAGCTGAGAGAAAATGTAATAAAATGTAATCGGTTTATAGTGGCAAATAGTATTGCATATTTTTTTTTAACTTTTTGTGGTAAGTGTAATTAAAAACTAAAACATGTTTTATTTTGTGCTGTATAATTGTTTGGATTAAAAAAGGACAAAACTGTATTACACGCTTTTTAGTCTACTTACTTCTTTTCTCCCTAACGAGGTTGTGACATTTAGTTGTTTTTTTCAAACAACCTACCTCATGCTCAACTTTATAAAGAAAATCTTCGGTGAATTCTGTCATCCGCATATTACATTAGCATATAATTAGGTGGTAATGGTTAAATTGCCGTACTCTAGTTAAATTTAACAATGTAAAGCTTGATACAGCCGATGGACGGATGGCTATTCTTAACATTGTATTTATTTAGCGACAAAAAAAATATTAAAATAAAAACAATCTTGATTTATAATTAAACAATTTGGCAGAAAATCTCGTTGCAGTAATTGTTGAAATATTCTTTTACAACGTTCAACAAAAAAGTTCTCAAAGGGCAAATATTACTCACAGTATCATCCATGATGAACGGTTTGATTAGGTCTGATGTGTATTTACAATGGGATATCTGTGTCTGCGAGTTCGCGATTTCAATAATAGAACATGCAAAAAGTAAGTAATACCGGTTAAAAAAAATATAGTGCGTCACACATTGTTTCGGTACAATAATATTCCTCCGCCGAAACAACAACAAAATGTGTCAATACATATACATAGACACAGTATCACATAAAGCATACGTTTACTGTAGTCACACGATATTCCTTCGTTTACGACTTCGAAACACTTTACGGCATGTACCGTAAAGTGTCATCCGGGTCTTTGTCAATAGTGGTTTTTATGTTAGTGATAAATAATAAGGCATATTGTAGGTGTATTATGTTATATTGTATGATTGGCCTATTGGCGAGGATAAGGCATTTGTTTTAATAAAAGTTATAGAAGTGTGACGTAAGTTTGTTATTTTATAACGAAAGTAACAGATATGATTGGTATGCAATAGATTTTTCAAATCGCAGGTTCAGATAGAACCTATTGCATACCAATACAAAAATAAGTGTTCATATCTATGGGGTAAGGAAGTATAACTAACAGTGTAGACAATGTAAGGTTGTCAAATTTTCGAAGCAATTCCCTCCTTAATCGAGACACAAAAAAACAGGGAACATTGACGTTATATAAAAACAAAGTATAAAATATAAAAGGATATCATATAATTAATATTTAAAAATAATACTTACCCAAGGTTTGTGCAAGCCGAAGGCAGATTGATGCTGTGTGTTTGCGGTCAACATAAAAAATAGAATGTACCGTTAAACCTGAGTGTAAATAAAGATCCTGAAGTTGGGGGAAAACTGTTAGAACTATTGATAAGGACGATTTGTCAAGTGAGGATAGATTGGAATATTAATTAGAACATCTCGAAATAACATTTCTAATCTATTTGCACTATTTATGTTTGTTCCAGGTGTTGCAGATCGTCGACTTTCGCTCTTTTTTCACTTCTGTTTGGTACCACATCAATATCTATGTATCTGTTTTGGATATATTCTCGCTCCAGCTACGGTTATATTGAATATATAATGCCTATGGAAGCAACCATACGAGTCCACTACTTTAACCGTCCGGAATGGCTTCCGAAGGACATATTCGCAGGATGTGATCGCAAATGCTACCTGACAGACGGGGGAGGAAATGCATACGCTAAAAGTGACGTTGTTGTATTTCATGCCCCGTATGTCATGGTAAAACACCCCCCAAAGAAGATGGGACAAATCTGGGTGTTTCATGCATTGGAACCTCCAGGGGCTCATTGGAATAAATTAAACAAATGGAAAAGTGTATTTAATTGGACAATAAGTTACAGAAGGGATGCCGATATAACGAATACATATGGTGTATTTAGGAAACGAACTGATAATAAAAACCTCCTGGAAAAAGAAAGAAAAGATGCATATGCAAATTGGCAAAAGAAGTCCAAAGGTATCGCTTGGATGGTATCTAATTGTGAAACAAGTGGAAAACGAGATACATTCGTAAAGAAATTGCAAAAAGTTACGTCGGTGGATATTTACGGGAAATGTGGTGTGAAAAATTGTTCAAGGAAAAGTACTGTGGAGTGTTTAAAACCGTATAGATTTTATTTGTCTTTTGAAAGTGAATTATGTACAGATTACATAACTGAAAAGAGTTTCAAACTGTATGCTTCTTCAGAAATGACAATACCCATTGTACGGAGTGACGCAAACCTGTCCATGTTTCTTCCTCCTGGATCTTATATAGATACCTCAAAATTCAAACATATATCGGATCTAGGAAAATACGTTAAAGCTTTCTCAAAAGACAAAACAAGAATAGAAAAGTATATGAAATGGCGAGCACATTATAAGATAAACCATGGAACGATTCATTCTGCTTCATTCTGTGAACTCTGTCGTCGACTTCATCAAAAAGATGTACATAAATACGAACGATTATATCGTGATATAGGGCAATGGCTCCTAGGGGACAAGTCAAAACGAAAGTCCTGTAGACTTGCAAACGACTTACACTAAACAATGATAAAATATCATTTTCTAATCTTCTCGTTGTTATGAGTTGAACATTATTAAATCAAACGGTATGGCCAGTATCATAAAGTTGGGAAAATTGCATTTTGTTTTCATGAGCTAAACATTCTAATAGCAATAGGTTGTTTTCTTTACGAGTGACATGTGTTTCTACTTCCCGAAGTGTAAAAGTAAAGCATGTTTACAGATTTGTTTTTATTTGTGTGTGTGTGTTTTACGTCCTAAGGACGTGCCAGGTTTTGGTGGTGGAGGAAAGCCGGAGTACCCGGGGAAAAACCACCGACCTGCGGAATTACCTGGCGATTGCCCCACGTCGGCCTCGAACCCGCGGCCCAGTGGTAGAGACCAAGTGGTAGCAGAATGGCAGACGCCTTAACCACTTGCCCACCGTGACCCTATGTTAACAGATAAAGTACGAAGTAAAAATATTTAATTTGCGTGGAAGTAATTAGAAGCAAATATTAGCTATTGAGGGTTCATGTTTATTGGCATCATTTTATCTGGACACAAGTAAATACCACCTATAAATCCCTTTTTTCGATAAAAAAATATATATTTTAATACTCAGGTGATTACACAAAAATTAAAAAAGGCCGTCGTGAAATTATTAATGAAATGATTTTTTGGCTTTGGTGAATTGTTTTTTTCGCTACTTGTTTGTATTTAAAACAATACACCAGGCAACACATAATATATCGTTTACACAACAAATAACAAACAATGCAAGATAAATTCACAGAATTTATTTACAAGTCTGCATATAAGAGTTGCCGATAAGCTATTGACCCCATAGTGTTGAAGAGCAGAGTGCTGAAAGGCTGTGACCAACAACCCGTAGTGAACATGACTTGAAAGACTGTGACTTACCTAAAGCTAATTGAAAACCATAGCCTGGTTGCTTAAATTGGCAATACTTGGAAGTCACATTACTTAGGCTTGGAGTTAAACTTACTGTCTTACCCTAGGGTATGTTGAGTTGATGTATATGGCCTAGCTAAACCTAGATTCTATCGAGTTGGATTGACCGATTTGGGGAGTAATCCTTATTACATATTAGTATATGGAAGCAGTTTACTGCCATAGGCCACTAGTCATGTTGCCAAGCTAGGTCCTCATACTCTTCTTCCTTTATCAGTAAGGAACCAATACCAAATATTGCATATGTGAATAAGGTAAAGAGGGGAGAGCCTCTGTTTACTACGTGTCAGGAGAAGGGGTTACAGGAGGTCAGAATGTCAGGCTGACTGAGCTGAGAGATCCCCGTGTTATCAATTGGTTGGGTGCATGTCCTTCCTTTTACCCATGACCAGCAATCAGGTGAGAGGTCTTGTGATATCACTGTATAGTTTCCCAGGTGGCTACAATGTATGTGAATTAATGTTCATGTTGATATAAATCAAGGGACCATAGTCTATTCTATACTATATCTGCTGTAGTGATTATACTGAGATGAAGTCAGATAAGAGGCAGGCCCCTTACGTGATGTCCAAAGCCGCCTAATATTTCATATAGTACTTTAATTTCATGTAGCTCACATAAATCCCTTGGAAGGAAAGGTCAGAAGAAAGACGATAAAGGCTTTAGTACAGCTTACTAATGAGATATGGGGCTCAAAGACTCTTGCACATCTATGACCAAGTATTAAACAAAGCGTAGCTGAATCGAGTCATTTCGGTACATATATAACAACTATTGTACA
>JAUMHH010186385.1:0-14522 GCA_032359455.1 Chlamys rubida | reverse complement strand
CCTTTTCCATGATCTGATAAGTGATTTAAGTTTTGTAAGTTTTTTATCAAAGTTCAGTTTAGGCATCTCATGTAAATTAACGTGAAATTCAATTCCAAGAAGTGTGAAGTTTTCCCTACCCCATTGTAAGTCAAGTTCTGGAAGGAATTTATCTGAGCTAAATTTTTTATTGCCAATCCAAACCACTTGAGTTTTTGAAATATTTATTTTTAAACCTGATATAGTTGCATAGAAATTAAGTTCAGTAATAGCTTCCTGCAGTGATCTTTCTGTACCATCAAGTGCAAGTGCTGTGTCATCTGCATATTGTGATAGAAGTATAGGACAATTATCAACCATAATACCCTTAATTTTCTTATTGTTTCTTAGTTTTATAGCTAAAATTTCAGCACACAGAATAAATATATAGTTATTTAACATAACTTGATTTTCATCAAGATTTACATGGCAAGTGTCGAGGAAGCCGATGTCGCTTACCCTTCCGGATTACCTGGTCCTATTCTCCGTGCTTTGTATTCAATGGTTGTATATTTTCTCTTAATTTGTCCAAGCTTCATCAATTGTCAGTACAGTTACGTGTTTTTCTGACGCTTCAATAATGTCAGCCTTATCGTCGTACAAAAAAGAAAGTCTCACCACTTAAAAGATTAAAAGTACCGGTATCTGTCGTTAACAGTTTATTGTTCTCCTTTTCTTATTAAGTTTAAAATGTGACAATGTTATGTATGCCAAATAAATAAGGCTACTAATAGTCAGTTGATAAAGAACATAATGTAGATGTGTTCAATTTGTGAGAATATTTACACACATATGTGTATACATTAGTCACTTCTGTCCGCTTTGTGAATAAATTCCATCCCAATATTAAGTTAATTGTGAAAGTTTATCTCAACTTTAAATTTTTTAGAAATACTACCTAGTGTCCAGTTTTATATTTTTAACTCCCTTACTTGTATTTATACCGTGGACGATACAGGTTTATTTGGACGATTCGTCCACATTTTCGTAGGCATTCCAGGGGTTCTTCCGTGATGAACATACTAGCATTATTTTAATATTTAAATAAATACGTCTTGCAATGGGTAATTAAATAAATTACATAAAATAAATATAAAACACTGATCTAAGATTCACTTGAAAAAATTGTATACAAAGCCGTCCAGCTGTCATTTTTACACTTTATCCTAAATAAGAAGCCGCTAAGATGGACTGATGGAGTGAGAACATTTACTTATATCGTATCATTTTTTCTGTCTTCTTTACTCAACCTTATCTTGCAGTATATAAGGAGAAAGTCTGGCTGATACTCCTATCAATGGTGTCGTCGTTATATCATTATCCCGCCAAAAACGGCTACCGGTGTAATTGGCAAAAAGTAACCACACACTATACAAATTATCAATTAACTACGCCACAACCACACTCTATACAAAGTATCAATTAACTACGCCACAACCACACACTATACAAAGTATCAATTAACTACGCCACAACCACACACTATACAAAGTATCAATTAACTACGCCACAACGCTGTATTAAGTTTTTTCACGCATACTGTGTATATAATAGGCTTACGTTCTCTTACAGCACGTGGGCATCAGTCTAAGGTCTACATCATGATAATACCCCGTTTGATGAGGATACCGCCATATAAACTGCGTCCCATGGCAGTGAGTTAGTTATGTAGGTACGTTTTTTTCTAATATAGTATCGCTTGGCACGTCAAACTTAGTATCGTTATTTTATCATAGATTGTTACGAAATATTTACAAAATATCGAAGATGGGCATCTCAAAAAATAAAATAAATTCCTGGTTGCATATTACATTTCAGCCTTTTTTACGTTTAAGTAACCTAAAATAATTTCACACACCAGATTTTTTTTTTCGAAATAGTTGAAAAAATATTTACTGCATGACCTTTAGGAACAAACACATTATAAAAAACAAAATAATTACATGATCTTGTAGACGCTAGTTTCTAAGACCTCAATACACACGCCTTCTCCGATTCTCAGCATGATCATATAATGAAATCCCCAGCACACACTATTTGAGATTCTAGAGATTATCTGCTGCTGTTATTTGTCTTGTTTTCTCGTTGTCTTGTAGTTTCGCACTTGAATGAGTTTTTAACTCTATACCGCTTATTTGTTTGTTACATAGTTTTATATGGTGTTTTTGTGTAATACTGGAAAGGTAAACTTTCAGATAAGAATTCACAGGGTTTAACTATGCCTAGATGCTTACAGGAAACATGCATTTCATTTTTTCTCTTACCCTGGACAGATGTTTCCACACCTATCACGGTGTGAGATATCCTATTCTCGCACCTCCGACAAACAGATATCGCACGTCAAACCCCGTGCTAGATTTTTTCTATTTCGTCCGATCTGCCTGGTACCTTTACGTCTCATGTCGCAACATTTAACGCAGTGGTTTATTTATCCGCGCGGTTAGGACTAGAAACTGTCAATCTGCATTACAAATATTCTGTTTTGTCGTTTTATGTATTTTTGATGTTTTGATGTTGTTAGATATTTAATGTTGTAGATAAAATATAATCTACACTGTGAAATACGTTGTCTTCTTTGTAAGGACGGACTTCATCTTTCCGCGGAAGCATTCATTAGTGTAGAGGCCATATTTATTTTAGGCCCCAGACGGGATACTTGTATTCTTTAGCAATGCTTTTAGCAACTTCTTTTTTCGAAGTAGAAAGTGCGAGAAAAAAATAAACTACCTGCAACTGAGCAGCGATTGAGTTATCTTAGTCGAGGGCGAACATTCTGTCACAGCTCAACCTCGGCTTACCCCTCGGTTGTAATTAAGTTGCAGAATATTAGCCCTCGACTGAGATAACCCGATCTCGCTCAGTTACAGGTAATATGATCTATTAGTCTCACCCTTAGATGAAAACAAAGGGATTTCCCATCAAAAGGGATTTCCCATCAAAATGCGTTGAACCTGTAACGTTTACATCTTGTTGTCTATATGAGAGGATCAACAGATCATTCACCTCCTTGATGTGAGATGGGAAATCTGAACCATAGTGGACAGATTCTTAAGCTGCCAAATATTTGGCAAAGCCTCGTGTTCGGCAACTTGAGAATCCCCCTTCTCCCTCGGGTTGAAATTTCTCCATCTCAGTCCGAAGAGGTTAAAATAGTATTTCAATCTCTTACACTAAACGATAGCACATTGATGTATAATTTATAAAACCTATAAGGTTCAGAACTCCATCAAATTTTTAAAAAGGACCTTTATCTTTTTATTTTTCAAAAAACTAAATCATCTGTTATATACATATAAACTTTAATATACATATAATTATACAAACAGTTAAAATGACTAAAATGGAAGTTTACATGATATACAGCATCAGAGCTGCATATATACGAGTCATATTCGTAAGATAAAAAAAACTGAATGCAGCCAACGAAATGGTAATGTCAAAGATGTTAAGGGTTAAATTGGTCCCCGTCGTTGTCTTGTCGTGTCGAATTACAGTTTTGTCCTTGTGTGTTGACGCTGTGGTATCGTTTTCTATTTTACTTTCATCGGCCCCTGCGCTGATTTTTGTCTGCAGCATTATTCGTAATACCTACATAATACCGACCTTGAATCAACATTAACTTAAGAGGAAAATTATTTGTTTTAGGTTTGATTACAGTAGAAAAGGTGTGAGATTACTTCCTTAATTTTAAATTAGTATTGTCAACATCAAAGTTTGTTGAATGAATCATCGGCAGTCGCCTGAAGTCTTGAAACTTGTTTTTATTCACTTCCGTCTCAATCTTTTCCTTGTATTTCTCCCCTGATGCAGGTTATTTGACCTTGTGGTTGAGTGTTTCCTTGATGGATGCGGGAGTCTGGTGCTTTATAACCTGACCGATTTAAACAGACGTTTTTATTCTAAAATGATTGTGCGAAGTCTTATATACAGTTGTGGGAACGCACAACGTTACACGATGTGCTGGGTGCGCGCGATGTGCGCACGGAGTGTGCACGATGTATGCACGATGTGCGAACGATTGAAATCTGGACGATTATTGCTTGCGCACATTTGTGCGGACGATAGACGAACGTTGTGCGATGACAATTGTGGTTGGTGTAAATTGAGAAATGGCTTAACAATAAATACGGCCTCGTATTTACACATAAACTTGATTTTTAAGTATATTTCTATATTCTAGCTACATACAATGTATATCAACTGATCTTTCACCATGTGTGGACAATGTGCGGACGGTGTGTGCAAGATGTATGCACGATGTGCTCACGCTATTTTTGGTGCGTTGTGCGGTCCCACAACTGTACCTCTGTGTTAGACATGTACGTACAGTTCGCTGTTATCAACATAACAGTGAGTTTTACAAATTTTACTTGTATTAGCGAATCGAAAATCATGCCGTCTACCATATTCATACTGAAAGGATAAACAAATGCGGGATAACAAAATATACAATTATTAAACTGTTTGGCCTAAAATTATGAAACCGTCAGAGGTGTACCTTGGTCATTCTGCACTCAAACCGTTGTCTTAAGTTACTTATCCGTGTATTGTATCGTTCCCCATTGTGAAAGAGTTAAAATGAAAAAAAAAATGGAAAAAACACGTGCAGAATAGTGATGACAAGTTCGTCAAAACATTTTGTCATCATAGCACTTGATACTCTTGAGGTATACACATCGCTTTCCAGTATTTAATGTCAATTTTAACCTCGTGCAATCATGGTACGACTGATGGAAGTCAGAGGGGTCAGGCTTTTGCATTGCTAATGCAGTGTCAAATGCAACAACAGGTTGCGATGCAGTTCGGTGTGAATGTTTCCACCATAGAAAGTCTTGTCCGTTGTCTGAGAGACACCGAAAGGGTTGCCGACCGACCGCGATTGTCTTGCTCACCTGCGAAATCGCCAAGTAACTGCCAATGAAACCGCTATTAATCCGTTACAATGTAGACAATCATAATCGCCACATTCAACCCTCAACGTTACGACTGGTTGCGCGAGGTTGGTCTGCGAGCTCGTCATCCTTACGTTTGTCTTCCTCTCACTCGTGCACGTCGCGCGCATCGTATGACTTGGCTGGCGGCACATGTTCCCAGACAATTGTCAATGAGGTAATGGAGATTGGTCTTACAAATGGACAGTCGACGTTGTGTATACCGACGTCGTGGGAACGCTTCGCCGACGCTTGCTTTCTTGAAAGGGTAAGGTTTGGGGGTTGGTTCGGTTATGGTCTTGGGAGGGATATGTTTCGGGGTAAAGTCACCGTTGATTATGGTAGCCGGGAATTCAGCCGCCTCAAGATATAGGGATACAATCCTCCGCCCGGTTGCAGTTTCGTTTTTGCGACAGCATCACCTTATTTTCCAGCATGATAATACCCGGCCTCATGTAGCCAGTGTTTGTCAAGACTTAATCGCAAACCATAACATTAACCCACTCGACTGGCCGCCATACAGTCCATATTTGTCCCCAATCGAACATCTATGAGATGAACTTGACAGGAGGATAATGGGGCGTCGGATTGCCCCGCTACTCTCGACCAACTCAGGATGCCTTTTTGGAAGAGTGGAACAATATCCCCATGAGAAGGATAAATGCACTGATGAACTTCATGCGCAAGAAAATCAGGGCTGTGGCTAATACGCGAGGGGGGAGCATACGGGATACTGGCGAGTCAGTCGATTTCAATTTGTGATATTAGGGGTACCGTCAAATGTGCTGCAATTTGTAATGAAAATCGGTCAAAATCTAATGAATTTTGGTAATTTGTTCATTGAATATGTTTTTTATACTTATATAAAAATATTGAATATAACATTAAAATACATACATGTAACATCAAATCCAATTTAAAGAAAATTTGACTGTACGCTGTACGTGAATAAACATTTCGAAACAATTAAAACATGTGTTTGTTTCCACTTTAAATATAGGTGTATTTATGTTATATGATCTACTACTGAAAGGCCTGTATCGAAGCGGGACTGCTGCTTACTTTTGAAAATGGAAATATTTTATTATGATTACTGTTTAACATGTTTCATAGTATTTACCATAAATTAACCAAAAATGATGCCCAAGCGGAGGTGGCAATCGGAGGGAGATGCTACCGAAGCATGAGAAAGGGGGACAAGCCACACATTGTTAGCATTACAGTAGGCTTAACAAGGAAGTGTGTTAAGGACGCATACTGTTCATTTACAGCTGGGTAATTATCCAGTTTGTGTATGTCGAGTTCCGTCTTTTTTCCTTTTTTTTTTTAATTAAACGGTTGTTCAAAATAGCATGCAGTCATGTACGTTGGTTGCCTTGTTCAGAAGGGGTTTTTAACAGCGGTATCCGCGGCTCCATACTTGCCAACCCTCCCTATTTAGGAGGGGGACTCACGATTTTTAACCTTAAATTTGAGCAATTTCAACCAGTGAATTTGCAAACATTTCATCTGAAAGAACAGTTCAAAAAATGCCATTTCCTTAGCGTGTACAGTACATACATGCATTTGATTTAATCGCCCCCATGGAAATTTTAAAAAGTTGGCAAGTTTGACAAGCTGGTGTTAAACTGTGTATGTGTGTTCTTACCTATAGCAATATGAGTATATATGAACCCCCTATATATATGCATGCACCCTAAACTACAGACTGTAGTGTAGGCCTAACGTACAATCATGGCAGTCAACGAGTCATTCAAAATGTTAATATTATATAACAAAAGGTGGAAATTGATATCGTTAACAGTCATATGTTGCTGAACTGTGTGATTAAATCCAAATAAAAACAAGGGAGTAGGCTCTATTCGAAACATTTGTTCATAAAGGTACTGTTTACAGTGAACAAATCAAAAGTCTAAAACATTAGTCATATTAATTATATTTAATCATTCTTTTAATGCACTCATCTAATTTCTGCAAATCTAGTGCAGAACAGCTTACATAAAGGCATAGCATAGACATTTATCCAAGTGGTCCTACCTTCCCACCCGTTTGTCCTTTTTTAAGAACAAAACATTAATTCTGTGTTGATAACAAATCATCAGTACATTATTACCCCATGCCCCACTCCCAAAATTATATAGTATAACATTCCCACATTCTTCAATATCTAAGAGTGACAGGATCGGATTTACAGCAGGCTAAAAAAACGAGTTTTTCCATCTGCGCCAGGGACTTGCGAACTTACAACGTTTCACGGTATGCCAGATGTTCGGATCCTGTTCTGCAAATCACGTGTTGCCATTGAATTAAACCAACCCCATTTATGATTACATAGCTTTCATATTACCCACAAATATATTCGAGGCACTAGCATCATTATAATTAGCACAAGTGTTTAGACAAATTTTAACAATTAAAAATGTTATGTTTCTTCTTTAAATTTACTTTTTGTCTCCATTATATTCATGTTTTTAATGCCAAATTTATTTCATTTAACCCAGCAGGTTATATTAATTATTTTACAAAATCACAAAAATATTTAATTTCATGGACAATGAAAAGAAATGCAACTAAAATCTCAATATTTCTTTGAAAAAACAAATTCTCAAAAGTTCAAAATGTACTGAGTATTACTAATAGTGCTAACGGCTCAGTTAAGTGACTTCTTTAAATACACAAGTCTATTTGTAAATGTTTACTAATGCTTGATATTCAAATATTAAATTCAAAGTTAATTGCATGGTAATATGTAAATATCATAGATCTGGTGGAAGATATTCTCATGTTTTACATTTTACCAGGATAAAAATAATGATATAAGTAATTAGAGCTAAAGTATTGAAAGTACCATCTATACCTCCATTCAAAACATCACCTGTGTATCTTAAGAACAAATTTAAACAAATCAAAAAGTTGTGATAACTTGAATTTTAAACAAAGCTTTTTGTACATTAAATCATACACAAAGTTCACAAGTACATATGACTATTGGTGCAGGTTTCTTAATCTTACTGAACAACACAAACAAATTCTGAAGTGTGTAAAGGGTGCACTAATATCCAAACTTAATTTGGAATCAACTCCAGTGGTGTCCTGTAACCCAGTCCCTGTGCTACAATGTACTAGGATCAGTATTCGGTTATCAGGTATGTATTCTCGAGTCTGCTTTTAATATCACCTACTTGTGTACTATTTGGACTTCAAAACTGGATTTTGTCACAGAGTTAGTAAACAGCATTCAGTCCATACCTTATTTATTGATCCGAAAACACTAGTAGGATTTAGGTGCGAAACAATACTGAAGGTCCTTATTCTGCGAATAGCTTTCTCAACATGAATCCTATGCTGGGCTATGGTCTGTGTTTGGTTGACATCTGAAGCAGTCAGCTGGCACCCAGTAGACACAACCGGAGGAATGTTAAGTTTTAATCCAAATTTGCTCACTTTATCTGTTATGGTAAATCCTTTGTCAGCCATTACTGCATCACCATTTTCAATATATTTAGCATCAATCAGTTGCTGTAATGATGTATAAAATCCGCTCTGTGATGTTATTTCTTATCAGACATAGATCCGGTAAAACGTTTACTCACATATATCAAATTACCCATTGGGTCACAAGCTACAAGTGCCTTCAAATTAGAAGAGGATTTGTAATCGGATCACATCTTTGATTGTAGTTTTAATGATGATGGCTTCTGTGTTTTCAACTCTGTACAGTCAATTATTTCAATAGAATTTGGGAATTCCTGCCTAAACTTGGCGGGCATGTTGCTGATGACATCATTACGATGCGGCCATATAGGAATAAAACCAAGACATATATGCATGTGTCCAACCCAAGTAAGGAACAGTTCACTAGCGGCTTGAGTGGAGATAGCAAATATAAAAGCCAGATCTTTAAGACCAAAATTGTGTCGCAGTCTCATCAATGTTAACAACAGTTTATCCTCATACTCCATGTTAACTATGTCTTTCCTGTTATTGTGGTGTTGTTGGGCCTGAATAGTAAGAAAGTCTAGTAGGGCCTGAAATGTTGAGTATTTGAACCCTGTATAATATTCAAATTATCCTTGAATCTGTGATTCCTGTTTTAAAATTTCCAGAACAGTCAGTGGTTTGAGTTTGTCATCACCTACAGGATTCCCCAATGTAGTTTGTTGTTGTTCATAACACACTCTGTACTCTTTCATTAAGACTTCAGACTGATGAACTTGCTGTTGTAGCCTCTTGATTTCAGCTGCTGCTGATAGCAGTTCCAAAGATGTTCCTTAAAAAAGAGTTCAATAAATATATCAAATTCAGCTGATTTTATTTTATTTTCAGTCTCAGAAGAATGGCATTGCCTTTAACAATGACAATGTCATGTCTTGCGTAGAGATAATTGATCCCCAACCAGCAAACGTTAGGTTGCCACCTTGGTTCCAAGATTTGGTGGAAATGTCAAAGGTTGACAACCCTGCAATGTTGGAAAAGGCAACACGGTCCCAAAGTACCAACACCCTATGGAACAGACTCCGAGAGAACAGATGTTCAAAGTTGTAAACAGAAAGAAAGGTCCTTCTGATGTTATGCTAAGAGATTTGTTTTCAACAAAGTAATTCTCTTCTGTATCAACATATTATGGTATTAGTAGAGAAAGAATTGCCAGAGAAAAATATGTTAGTCAAAAGTCTGTCCGAAACATACATGACCATGATTGTGGGTTAGTGATAAACAATGAATTTTCCCATCTAGCCACCACACCTGATGGTAAAGTATGTGACAAAGGGGAGACTGGTATTGTGGAAATAAAATGTCCCTTTGTAACAAGGCAGATGTGTATTACTGAAGCTTGCAATGTGATCCAGAATTTTGTAATGAGTTATGAAAGCAATGTTGTCAAAATAAACAGAAAACATATCTACTATATTCAAATACAGGGACAACTGCTAGTCACAGGTGCTCCATTGTGTGACCTTGTTGTGTTCACAACAACAGAACTGCTTGTTGAGAGAATTTATCCTGATATTCTATATATGACCAAAATATAACTTCAGCTGTCATTTTTCTACAAGGTTCATGCTTTACCATACCTCAACAGATAAGGTATACCACATAGCTTTCCCTTAATCACACCATTTGAGCAAACCCAATAATAATTTACCCACATACTTTCATATTTTCAAAATTTCACATTAGAACATGAAGCCTTTAAAATATAGGTTTGCAATTCCTAGTGTCTAAAAATTGTATGAATTGATAATAGTTATACATATATACAGTGAAACCTGTCTAACCTGACACTCACTGGGGCATAACATACTGGTAGGATTACACAGAGATAGTGTGTCAATAATCTAAATACACAGGTCATATACATGTACTATTATTTTCATAACACATAAGATTACAGCATTATTTCATTTCATTTCAGAATATTTTATTGTACTGATGTTATGTTCAAAAGGAATTGGGCAACAGGCATAGCCTATATAAGCCCTCTCCTTAAAAAATAACAGTATATACATATCATATAAATGTTACTTAAGTATTAAAATAAGAGATTATTTGTACTTAAAATTTGATTGGACAATACATATTTCAAATATCGCAATTGTTGTAAGAGATATTATTTTACAAAGCTATTTGAGAATATAATAAAAACCTCTGGTGTCTCTAACGATTACAGCATTATGTGTAAAGTGTTACTGTTCTAGGACTATATACATATGAAGATTACATGCCAAATGAGTTTGATGTTTATTGCATAGTTCAGTTTCTGGTTTCATAGATAAACTGATCGAAGTAAAATTATATTTTGGTATCTTTCCTTTTTCAAAATTTTCTCAGCTTTATACTAAACCATATCTATACCTTGAACATGATTTTGTACAAGATCACGGTCATGCTGGGGTGCTGCTACATGACCAGTGCTGTCTGGAGTGTTAATTGGGACTGCAGTGGGCTGGGGATCCTCCATATCATTGCTTAGCTCAGTGCTGTGTATGACAATAAAGAAATGAAGAACTTATTTTATTATGGGTTTTCAAGACTAAACAATTTATGTGTAACCATAATTACCCACAATATAATCTCAATGTATTCCTCTTTTGATATCACAACATTAAGACATGGAGAATTGGGTTGAAAAAAACACCAAAGAAACATCTTTCAATAAAATCAATCACTGACAGTATAACTACATGATCAGTTAATTGATTAGTATGCCCTGGATTAATTTATATAAACAATGTCACTTTAGAATGTCTTTTTGAATTTGTATGTATGCACACTTGAAACTTTGAGAATAACAATTTGTTCATCAAAATGTTTAATCAACTAAAATGTGTATAGAAATGGAACCAATGTATAAAGAACTGATTGATGATGATAAGTTGCCATTTATCATAACTACTGAAACAGTTAATTGATTATAGCTTATCTGATTCACTGCAACATATTTCCTGTCAGGAAAATGCTTTTCTACTTGGAAAATCTATAGCACTAAAAAACTGATCATAATTACAAATGTACTGATACATAAAATACTACTATTATGATCAAAATTGAAATATTCATTATAAGAGCAGAATCCTTAGCAGTTTTCTTGGTCAAATTAACTCACCCAACAGAATGCCTGAGTCTCCAATGAAGACGGCACTTTTTTGTTTCTCCTCCATTAGCTGGCAAAGGATCGGGGTATTCTTCTGATGGTCCCAACTCACTCCTAAAATACTGAAACAAACCAGAAGTATATATGACTTGTACAATCAGAATGTAATGGGAGGTGTGGCTTTATAAACATAACAAAATTAGATATATATCATGAACAGTATTATGACAAATTATTTTTTTCTTCATTGACTTGTTACATAACAATTTTAGATAACAACTCTACTTTGTATTTTTCTTTATCAAGAGTACTGTCAGTACAGTACTGTACTATTGAGTAATAGTGTGCATACATGTACATTGTATGTATCTAACAGATATGTAACACCAACCTCCTTTGATTTTTCTAAAAACAACATCGATATCACATGATTGATTGCTCCCTGTACATGTCGTGTACTCTCGTTATAGTCTAATGCAGTACAGTAAACACGTATCTTCTACTTTCATTTTGTTGATAAAGGGGCATGTAATACAACTGCATGTCTGGTAATGTAAACAACTAATGGGTCAACAAAATGTTGGTTTTATCAAAATTAAAGACAACAATTGATATGAGTTTGCTGCTTGCACACCCGGAACTCATTCTATGCGTATAAATTAAACCAGCAGAACACAAGACTCATCCAAATAAGAAATGATGATAGCATCCGCTGTGCATGTCCCTGTGTTGGACCGACAGCTCCTATGTTTACACAGTGTCATAACATGTTTTGCTTGAGACATATTAAAAACATATGAATGAACTTGAGGATTATGTGATTATTGCCTGTTTGTCAACCATACACTCTGCTTTACTACATTGTTTTTTTCTAATATCGGGATATAAACATACCTTTGAACAAACGAACATGTGTCTATCTATCTTTGTTGCGTTAAGCTACGAATGGGGTCGTCCACAAGCCTTCACCCATCTCGGGCATTTTTCTAGGTTGGTATTAGGTTTTAGAAAGGGACTGAATGTCACACCGTTCTCCAATATCTCTGCATATCGGCTGTCGCTGTTGCAGGTTCCCCAGGAGCTCGTATTCACAATTATTACACTGCCGTTCGTATTTACCCTCGTGTCAATGAGGTAATGGCCGACAATCGAACTCGCGCTCTGATTGGCTGAATTTGTATAGCAACCGCGTTGCTACATATTATAATAACGACGTGGAAGGGTGAATGCAGATAAGCAAACTACAAGCATTGGTACTACATCATATGTTCAGATTATGTTTAAGTGTTATACGTTATTTTCATAAAGTATATATTACCAAAATTCTAAAGTGCAGTTACAGGTGTGCTTCTAACGTTCATTTAAGAACAATTTCGGGGAGGTATACTTGGAATAGACTGACTGTATCCCACTACACGATCGAAAGAGGTGATTAATATGGATGCCACCTGGATAATTCGGATTGTTTTTACATATCTTCTGCTTAGGGAATGTTGAAGGTTTTAACCGCTTTGTGCTACTGTATATGTATTGGAAGAGACGAATAACGTAAGGCTCCATTTGTTATATGTGCCGCCCGCTAAGGATACATGGAAGAGGCCGAAATTGATCTGCTGCCCCTTTGCAACACTGAGGTTCAAACTTACCCTCTGTTGATATCAAAGCATTGCTGCCTTCTCAGCATTGTTACTGAAACCATGCTTCCCTGTTCTGTGCCGATATCACAACCATACTACAATGTTAAATCCTAATATCACAGCAACGGTTCATGAACCTAGTTCTGTGTCGATATCAAAACCATACTACCAAATCAAGTCTTGATATTTCAGCCACGGTACGTGTACCTAGCTCTGTGTCGATATCGAAGTCATGCTACCGAATCAAGTCTTGATATCACAGCCACGGTGCGTGTACCTAGCTATGCTTCGAAATCGAAGCCATGCTACCTATCCTTGTGCAGATTTCCTAGACATTCTACCTAGTCCTGTGGTGACACACAAGTCAAGTGTACGCGTTTACCATTAGTTAAGACAGATTGTCCGCGTTTCAATCCAATGAATCTATAAAGGAACGACAACGGTCATCTGTTGACGCTGATTCGATCATGTAATTCGCCATAACGCCGAAATCAGTTCCTATGATGGACATATAAATTCAGAGTGTGCCGTGTTTTAATGACCCAGACAATGGTTTCGGGGCTATCTAGCTCCATCTTACTGCACGAACGACGCATGAGTAAGCGACATCACAGCGGACGATTCTGAGTAGGCGATCAGCTACTGCTGTCGTTGTCATACGGCGTGTTAATGATCCTATATTCCTTAAAAACAATGCCCACGACAACACTACCCTTGACTAAAATCGAGGTGTTTGTTTATGTAGAAACTAATCTTTCTGTTATCGCTTTTGCTGACTAATAAACGGGATCTGGGCAATTTGTGTTTGGCATTGTGAACTACCAGAAAGAACCCCCTGAGGTCAATGTCTGTGACGGTAGTATGCAGATGTAACGGATATGGTTTAAAGCTACGTATACATCTGTGGTAGCAGAGTACAGTAGAAATGGCCTGCTCCTAAAAATAAAGAGCATGTCTCAGATAAACATGGATAGTGGATTAAACCAGCACAACACACCTACATATTATATACATATATTTATAAACTACATTTTGAATACATTTTGTTTTTTCAAAAACTATTTTCCCCAGATTTGGGACTTGTGAAAACCATGGTTACCACATCAAAAAACACAACAAAATGCAAAATATCAAGATTTTTAACCCAAAATTTGACCCCCGGAAGTAGAATTTCTTTTCTTAAAACCTGTCATAAATTAAATATCGCCTACTCGGGAACAGAAATACTCACGTTGTAGCATAGGTCATTCCGGTGGATTTTTCAAATATTTACACATGTGCTGAGTACAAAAATAGACTACATGAAAAGCTAGCTTTTGTTGTGTAGACACAGATTTGTAA
>JAUMHH010186374.1:0-14524 GCA_032359455.1 Chlamys rubida | reverse complement strand
TTATAGGGCCTTTGCAACCAGCCAATATCTTTCTCAACTCCCTGGGGAGCATACAGCCGGTGCTGCCATTTCGGCGCAAACAGCTAACATTCAACAATTCTAGCACTGCCCAACCACGTACTCAATTAGAGATAAGTAGAATGGAATAAGCGGAGTAAAGTATCTTGTTCAAAGATACAACACAGTGCCGGGACGTGACTCGAATCCACAACCCTTCGGTCACAAGCCCGGTGTCCTACCACTAGACTACCATGCCCCCTGCACGAAACGGATACTTATATTGATATTATCAGGGTAAGCGCTATGTAACTATTTCTTAGTTAAAACAAGGCGAGGTAAATACAATTTCCAAAAGAAAATTCACATAGAATACAATAGGAAATGATGTAACGTGTAAGACTATGGTACTTTACTGTATATCAGTTGAGTTGTATGGAATATATGTTGAATAAATAAATTAATATGATATGCGTTAATCAAATCAATTTTCTTAACATTTGTTGTACGAGAATATTTACAGAAGTGCAGAACACTTTAATATTCTGACTTGCTCATATACACAAAGGTAAAACACATTAGAATGCAATAAAAATTGTGTAAGAGGGTTATTTACTGAACATCTAAAGTGTCGTGGAAGCAGTCTTAGTCTAATTTATCGGTGTGGTGTACGTTTATACTTTTAGTTCTAATTAGTTATAGAAAAAGCATGACGCGTTTATCAAAACAAAATAATTTTTATGAATTTCATGAGAATATCTCTTTCAATAACATTTTCTTCAGGAATAGGTGAAAAAATATGCAACAATTCAAATATCTTTTTAATATAGTTTATTTCATTATCAACAAATAATTAGCTGATAATAACTGACCATACTTATCATATCACATAGCACAATATATACTGTATATACTTATTATATCACATAGCACAATACTGTATATATTTATCATATCACATAGCACAATACTGTATAATTTTCACATTTCCATTTGTACAGACTCGAAATAAATCTACTGAAAATGTTGATTTGAAAGTTTAACACGAAAAATACGACATTTGTTTGTTTTTCCAATATGAAAATATTGGGACATTTCATTCGTACTATCAGAGTAAAACGACCAGTCATGCCGTAATTTGTAATTTAAAGTTTAACAGAAAGGTTTTCGATTAATGTTTGTCTAATAATTGAAATGGTAACAAAATAAAATAAAATCTTGATTATTAAATGGCCCTTCCATAACACTATGTAACAATCAGAACACAGAGAACAAAAATATCATTCGAGAAGATATAATGTTATTTTCTTAGTTTTTTAATGTAATTACAGGGGCTGAAATTTCCTAAACAGTGATGATGGTTTTTAACCTAGTTTTATCATATGTATTCTCCATGATGACGTGCATATTTGTATGCGACTAGGTTAAAAACCGTCATTACTGTTTATGACGTGTATTATGTAATATGTTTGTAAGCACTTGATTTTTTTTACCATAGTAAATAACACTTATATGCATTACAATAATTAAATATCACATAGCATATCATAGAAAAATATCTAATTACATATCATGATATAAAATGACATAACGTCATTTAAAATAACAGCAAAGTGTTATTTTAATGATAAACATGCTGTTCAAACATATCCACTACATCGCAAATATAATTGTTAGCTTTGACTTTGGCATATCTAGAAATAATCTACGATTGTTTTTGCATTTCAACAATCTTTCTACAAAAAATGTTTGTAAAAATGCCAAACACCCTATAACGTTAAGCTGCTTTTTACAACCACTTTGAGTGTAATATTAGTGTAAAAGCACCTTTATATGAGGCCTTTTTTGTAATAGAAGCAGTCTTTGTCTGGTTCTTACAAAACGCATGACGCATTTATGAAAACAAATTGATTCACATGTATTTCACGGAAAAGAAGATGTCTCAAATCAACAGTTTCTTTCTCCCAGAAATACATACAGTATATAGATCAATTGCATCACAACAAAAATATATATATTTACATTATATTTACATTATATTTATTTATAATTATTATATTTACATTATATATGCTATTATATATGCTATAACAAACAAAGTATAATCAATTACGATACGTCTTTCATCCTATGGCATAACAATGTATACCATTCACATTTAATCTAAACTTAGGCTATTTTATAAAACAAATGAAACGAGATTGTTCAACTTATCATAATCGCTCTTGTTGGCCCGGATGTTAGCGCGCGGGGGGTCGTAATGTGAGAGGAAGCCGGAATAGCCGGAGAAAACCCACGTGGTCGTGCATGTGACAAATACCTTTTCCGGCCCGATCGGGGAATCGAACCCCGTCCGCCTTGGTGAAAGGCAAGTGTGCAAGTGCGCTATCCACTGTGCCACCCGGCTACTCAACATATCGTTATGAAAGTATAAACGCCAAAAAACATTACACGTTTTTTTTTATACTTTTTGAACGATTTGGATATTTCCTTCGTACTATTAGAGTAATCGGGACCAAGGGACCAATCATTCCGTGATGTCAAATTAAAACTTTGAAAAAATGTGTCGAAAAGTTTCCGATTGACTTGAGTTACCTGATGAAAACGGTAACAACAAATATCGATTTCCTCCTCCCCTGCCAAAGAAAGTAGAATAACCCAATTTACATGAGTAAAACAGTAAATCACTTTTTTAAACATTGAATCAAAAGTATCATACAAGAAACTAGACTAATAGTTGTATTCGTTGTTTTGAACGTAAATACAAGCACAGAAATACACTTAACATTAATAATGATTAATAACCTATTTGCATTGAGACATATTCTCCATGATAGCGTTCATTATCGAATATGTTGGAAAGCACTGTAACATCATTTCTTTAATCAAACACACTAGTGTAACCCGGTAACACGTTGGGTGCATGTGCAACCACTATTGTAATCATTCGAAAGTTTACAATAGTGTTTGACGTTTGCAACAACCACTGTTGTAGTCGAGATACACTAGTAGGTGGGGTTACAAAAGTGATCGTTTAATATCATCCGGGTTTCATACCATCATACATCTCAAGGATCTGCATTTCCATCATTAAGTTTAATATAGCATATCATATAATCATATCATGTAAACATATCAACCGACACCAAAAGACGTCATATCAAACAGTACAAACATTTTTGATACATATATAGACGATGCTTTCTAATGATAATCATTATAATGTTGTTTCAAATAAATCACAAAAGACAATTGGAAGCTATGACAAATATTTGCTTTGGCACCTCGAGAAATAATCTACGATTATCTTTACATATAGCAGACAATACGGTCGTCTTTACACAAAGCATAACATACGATTATCTTTACTTCGTATCAGTCTGAGTTCAAAATATCGCCCGAAGTGCTGATATTGACTCAATCTCAATATTTATATATAAATACCTTCTTGAAAAGTTTGTTTTACATACATGTTTAGATTCACAACTGAATAAAGCATACAATTAATCTCTTGGTTTACATGTATATTCATTACCAATTTCATATATTGTACAAGTACATTTATTTAAAGAAGTATTTTTTTTTAAATCATAAGCTATTTATCTGAATGATGACTTAACCAATGAATATTCATGTACATGTAATTATCTACATTAATTTTATCCTACGCTCATACTTTTAAATCAACAGACATAAATACAGTCACAAAATCATACCAATTTAAAAGATAAGTTCCTGCTGATTTTTTTGGTGGGAGATATCAAGTTTAAGATGTGCGGCACAATGTCACGGTATTTTCATACACATATATTAACCAAGTGCCGAGTCTATGTCCAATATTGTTTATAACTGTTTTGACACAATGCTTTTGTCATTTGTGTTGTAAGATGGAAGATCAGAATATCTTTGATACTAAACAAGTTGCCATAAAGTATCGCAAAAACCTCTAAAAAGTGAATAATTGTAAAGAATCAACAGGAAATCACCTTTTAAATTCGACCCAAACTGTAAAGTTATGTTCTTTATTTCATTAAAGTAGTCAAATTCATTTATTATCAATCCGGTCGAAGCACAGGGAAATTGATTTTGAAATTTTGAAATTATAACCAAACAAATGAATTTGCAAATAAATCGCGGTAGTATGTCATTATTGTGTCACAAGTGTGTAAAAGAATTACGAGATAACTAATTTGGCGTCTTTTCTTGAGAAGAGACGATTTCAAATTGAGATTCCTCGCAAACACATATTCAAACACAATAACGCAAAAACCTTTATCACAAATGTCAAAAATTAAGGAAGGAATTGAAAATACTTCAAACTATGTTATCAGTTACGTTTCATGTACATACCATTCGACTGTCTGATTGATTAAATAGATAATCATTTAGGTAACTGTCGATTTTAAATAGTTGATGATTGCTGCCGTGTGCAAGAGCGTAACTTTGGCTGCATAGTTAGTCTTTAACAAACACAAACATGGGTAAAATGATAATGATTGAGACCGGTACTTCTATAAATATATAAAATATTGATACATATAAAAATATATATAAAGTATTTTTGTAGCACACAGACATTATTTGAAAAAAATAGTAGCTATGAAAGCTTCTCTTGTCCAGCAATGAGTACAAATCACCGTTTTTGTAGTCTACATACATAAAGATATTACATGAGTTTTCATTTCATATGAGATTTATGAAGCGAGTCTGTAAGAATTTTTCAATTTAGCGAGCCTCTGGCAAGCTTAAATGAAAAATTCGTGACGAGTTTCATAAATTTCTTATGAAATGAAAACGATTGTAAGATCCTTTTTATCACATAATCAGGATTTGTGGCATTTATTCGTGTAAAATGACAATTTTCATGCAACCTTGAAATATAAAAAGCCGCCATTTTGACCCATGACATGAGTATAATCACTGAATAACACATTATAATATGTGGTAAATTAAAAAACAACTAAAACAACTTCAAGTTTTCTAAGACGGATAAGTTATATGTCACTGTTTCTTAAATGCATTTTAATAATATGCTTTCCCATTTCGTCCCGTATCACAGACTCGGGTAACTTAAAATATAAGAAAAGGGCAATAACTGGAAACTGAAAACTTAAAGAATCTTAAAGTGATTCGTCTGGATAAGGAGCGCAGGTGATTTGATGAATAGAGAGAAGGGGGTCATCATCATGACCCCGTATCAACATTCTACGTGTACTAAAAGCGTATATGCGTTTACTCTAGGTTCACGAACCTTCCTTAACTAAAGATAATGTCTTAGGTTATTTTCCATATCCCATAATCGTATTACAGAAGTGACAGGAAGAAATGTCCTTGAGATATTTCCTAAACTCCTATGCAAATCAATCATGTAGGTGATTAGTTCCTTTAGGTTATGTGGCTATACAATAATTTCCTTGGCGTAATGTACAATAGAAAAATAAATATTGCTGATAATAACTCAAACAATACAAAGATGCTACTCTTAGTTACTTGATGAATTCATTCATATAATAATGCTTACTTTAAAAAACTACATTACTTTATACAATAATATGATATAGTACAGTATATATAAGTTCATTACTTTTGAGTTATGACGATTGAGGTGCTTCAAACTCAGATATAATTCAATTATCGCAAAATTCAAGAAACCTACAATGGTACTGGTTCTATTGTAAATACAGTCAAATATGCCCTAGAGACACCAACTGTAATCAATCCAATCTGCTCATGAGACACCTAGTCTGATCAATCACATCTGCTCCTCGAGACACCTACTATAATCAATCAAATCTGCTCGAGAAACACCTACTCTATTCAATCAAATTTGCTCGCGAGACACCTACTCTAATTTATCAAATATGCTCGCGAAACACCTACTCTATTCAATCAAATCTGCTCCTTGAGAGACACCTCTAATCTATCATCCTCATTAAGAGACCACCATTTGCTAATTAAGAAACAAATATCCAGTTAACTATACAGTTACAGGTATGGACAATCTCCGTTGAGATAGCACTTTTGAGTTTTCCTTTTGGGGATTTCTTTATATACAGATTTGAGTAATAACTATTTGCTGACGTGATATGTACACATGAAATACAATTAAATAATAATATTACATAGACAATATATACTTAAAATATGCAAATGTATGAGCAAGTTTTAGCATGTCATTGTATTTGTATACAGCAAATTATGTGCTTATCTCGACAGTAAGTGTAAAAAAGTACAAAGTAGCGAAAAATAGTTTCAAATATTTGAAGTATTTACAATAAATTTACAGTTATTAATTAAAGCATTGATACATTTGTGATGTTGTCAGTATAGTACTAGCCTTAGAACTTGGGTCTAGATAGTGCAAAAACAAACATTGCTTAACTGCTTAAACAAATATCATTATAAAAGCATCTGCATACTGGAATGCTCGGCTCAATACCTAAATAGTCACTGAGCTATGAGTTGTAGATTTTCTCCCAAAATGCTGTAACGGATGGGGTCATATCTTGTGTACAAAAGGATTTGCCTAATGTTTATATAACAATTTTCAATTTCCCTGATGTGATGGGTATTTTTTAAAGAATCCGATATTATTGAAAACTCATGGTCAACAATATGGGTATCGGCGTTTTCGGGAAGGTCGATCGACATAAACTAGCCTTTTAATTATTCAAGTATCCGCTAAGAAATTTGGCAGAATATTAAGTAATGAATAAGACATAAACTGTTCAATAGAAAATACTGAATTGATCCATCAGTCTATGTTTGAAATTTGCCTGATGATTCTGCCTTCGCGTTTCCTTTCAGAAAACGAGTACATATTTTTATTAATACATGTTATCGTTTTCGGAAAAATAACATGGCATAATGCTATTGAAAGCGTATCTATTTGGATGCAGGGACTTCGAACGGAATCACAATATTGTCTTCTTCCTTTCCCTTCATGTAGCCAATAATACGGGTTCCGGGGTCATTTAACGACCTTTGGTGTAAAAATTCACTTGCTGTTTGTATTACATCTTTTATGGTGCTGTTCGGTTGCCATTCAGGCTGGTTTTCAGTGACATTTTCAGACGCTTGCTCCACTACAACACTGTCTTTAGATGACAAGACTGTGCTAATAACATTGGTGATTTTGTCCATGTTTTTCTCTGTTAAAAACTCGATTTCTGCAGCAAATGAATCGCAGTGGGACTCACTACATAGATCTATTGCAGTTTTGCCCTTATCATCTTTACAATGAGGATCCGCTTTGTGTAATACAAGAAGTGACAACCGACACAGTCGTTCTAGGAATTGAAGTTTGGTGTCTCCTTTTACATGTTTAATGCAATTGTGAACTGGTGTTCTACCATCAATGTCGACCGTTTCGACATTACATGGATGTTTCAATAGCATAATTAAAGTACGAACTCGACTTTGTGTCGCATGACATGAGGCTAAGTTCAATACAGTCCTGTGTTGTGTATCTTCAATATTAACATCTGGTCTCTTTGGCAAAAGTATTGCAAGCAGCTCGCATACTTCATCATCAAACAGTTCGCTTTCTACGCAATAGTGAAGGGCAGTTTTCCCAAACCGATCCCGTAAGTTTTGGTTTGCACCATTGCAGATAAGATATTTTAAAGTGTTTGGTTTTCTTTTCCGAACACTTTCTATTAATGCAGTTCTATGCATTTCGTTGACTTGGTCAATTGCAGTTTTTGCCTCCCTCATGATCAACTTTATGCACGCCATTGTATCTTCATCTGACCGGTCTGATTTGGCAATCAGAGGTAAATATGCTTCTTTCTTTTGTTTACAGATACTGTGGTTACTGTATGTTGCTAATTCCCGTATCAGAGAAGCATTGCATGGTGATTTGCATGCAGATACTAAAAGTGTATCCCCTGCATTGGTCTTTCTGTTGACATCAAATCCAAGCTTCGTAAGAGGCAAGACAATGTTTGCGTCTACATCTGTTGCAAAGTCATCTTTGATATGAAAAGGCATCATATCTTCTTTGCATCTATCCTCTAGTTGAATCCCGTAATCGAGAAACAATGTTAGCAGCTCGTGTGTAAGCTTGTTTCTGATTTTCATCCTTTCAAAAAGGTCATGCGTCACTTCCATAGAACAGGATTTGAGAAGAGTACATAATGTTTTCTCTCGTGTGTTTTTAGAGGAGACGGCCAAAGAAATAGCCGTATTTCTTTCTTCGTGGCAGTCATCTTCGGTTACAAACTCCTCGCATTGGATTATGGATTGACACAGGATGCTTGTGTTTTCATCAGCCATTGCTGCTTCAATACACACATGGAGCAAACTGCGTCCTTGCGAATCCTTAAGTGATTTATAACAAGATTTGGTAGTGTCAAGAATATTTCTAATTGTCTCGAAACGCCCTTGGTTTGCAGAAAATGCAGACACTACAGGAGTTTCGTTATTGTCGTTTTGTGCGAATGGGGCAGCACCGTTGTCAATACACTTTTTAGCTATCTCAAGTACAGTCTCATCTTCAAAATGAGAATGCATTAATAAATGCAATACTGTGTTTCCATCAGAATCCGTCTCATGAACGTCAAAGTTTGCGTCCACTAGCTTCTTTACAAGATCCGGTTCTTTCCTGTTCTTTATCGCAAACATTAGCGGCGATTGTGCAGGCGATGTTTCCATTTTTTTTATTATGTCTTTAGTCAGCAGGAGATCGACTATTTCTACCGCAATATGGGTCTCCATATCTGCCATGCAACTGTAATGCAACGGAAACATTCCTTTTTTATCAGGAATGTTTTTTTCTGCACCGTTATCTAAGAGCAACTTTACCAGACCAAGATTATTGCTTGTTGCCTGTACCGCTAACATGAGTGGCGTCACTCCTTCGTCATTCTGTTGGTTTACTACAGCTTTCTCCTTTATCAACACAGCAACAGCTTCTGCTTTTTCTGAGTCCTTTAAATCTAGTTTGATGCAATAATGCAACATGAATGTTGTGGCATGAATATCTGAGTCGCTTTGGCATTGAGAAAGAATTCCAAGAGTTTTGATACGGCTCTGTCCCCTTGATATTGCCGCTTGCATACAGGTTTGGCCACTTGAAACTTCTTCATGAGGATTCGCGCCACATTTGATCATTTCGGCTGCTCTTTGCGATACTGTTTCGTCATTTATTTCTGAAGTTATACAAAGATGAAGGGCTTCAGTGAGGATATCGTTGGAGCATTTTTCTGAAAGTTTGACAATACGTTTAATGTCACACTCGATTTGAACAGCCATTGCTAAAGGTGTTTTCGAATCATTGTTTGTATCTTTCAGTAAGTCAGGAACGTTTACCAGGACTGAAACTGTTTCAAATACTTTAGCTGGAGGGGGCGATAAAGAAAGAACATAATGCAGACAATTGTTTCCTTTTTCATCCTTACTAAGAATTTGGAACTCCTGTTCTTGCATTGCTCGCATAAGCTCTGGATTTAACCCAATAGTATCCAGGCAACAGAAAAACAGCTTCTGCTTATTTACTCTCGAGTCATCTTCAAACTCATTAACAAGCTTTGCGAATTCAACAAGATCCCCGCCGATCCCGTGTTGCTCTTTTGAGACCGATGTGGAACATTGTATGCTAACGAATGAGCACGTGCACATGATCGTCTCTTCTTCTTTTGCTGCTGCGGCTAGTAAGTTCCAAAATCCCCAATGGGAATGTGGGTCTTTTGCTCCTGCTTTAAGCAGGACTCGTAAGGATTCATCATCTCCTGAGTTCAGGATCCATCGGAGTGGAAATGAATGGTCACTTATGCCATCAGCGCATGTACAGTGACTACAGTCGGCACCACTTTTAGCAAAAAAGTGCAGTAGGTCTGATGATTTGAATTCATGCCTTGCTAAATGAAACGGATTGTTCATAGTTTCGCATGCATTCAATAAAAAGGTTGTCATGATAGCAATTCTACGTGTATTGTTGAACTTACGAAGAAACTTTTCAATTGCTTCACATAGTGGTAGACATTTGTACTTGACTGACCATTCCATCAGCTTGTTAATACATGCATCGTTCTGTTCATGTTTCTGGCTTATGTGTTTTTCAAGTATTTGCATTAGCTTTGATATAAATGATGGGTCTAGCCAGGCATCACTGCTGGAGAGAGCTGCTGTGCGGTCGTTTAACATATCTTCAAAAATCCTACGAGCGAGAACGCTTTTGTCAGTTTCTTGCAGTAGTTGACCAATCTCCTCATGCTGTCCTGTACATCTAAACACGGTTGTATTGCAGAGTGTTTCTTGATTCAGGTTTCGTAGAGTAAGTGTTAGGAACTTCTCAACGGCAAACGAAAGGACAGCTTTTTCCACGGTCGTGTTCCTAAACCAGTATTTGCTTTCCGCTTCTGACACTAATTCTAAGTCTTTGGCAGCGTCGGGAAGCTCTTTCATCTGTTTACCCTTTACTATTTTGTTGCCTCCCTCATCTTCAGAAAACTTTTGTTTAATTTTCTTCATGTGCTGAGTTGTAAAGGAAATAGGATTTTCCTCGAACAGAAGAGCCAACAGTATAACGGTGTTGGAATTCCTTTGTGTGCATCTGTCAATCTCTGATCGGTAGTATACGACAGGGGACCTAAAAAACTCGGCACCATACTTCCGGTAATGTTCATTTTTTGCAAACAAGAATGCTGCGAAGGGAAATGCGATAGGGTTTTCAGTCATTTTTGTGATGCTCTCCAAAGTTTTGTGATCTGGTAAGAAGTTGTTTGCACATGCGCGTTCTAATTGTTTTTGTACAATGGCGATTTTTTCATCGCAATCAAGGCATAGTGTATCGTCCTCGGGATCTGACAAGTCTATGTGATGTGTGAGATTTGCAATCTTTGTAACACTTTCTAGCCCCGTCTTCATGATGATGTATAAACTTGTTTTTTGCTTTGCATTTATGTATTCTTTAATGATTGTTTTCAGACTTTTCTGGTCTTTGTAAGTAATTGTCTCTGAGATTTCAACTAATGTTATAACAAAACCTTTAGGATCGATATTGTTTAAGAATTCTGATATGGAATTCAGGTTATGTACATTACAATTACCTAATTTAAGTAGTTGAAACATCAGATGAAATGCCAGAGCCGTTTTACCGCTGCCACTGTCACCTGTGATTAGTAAGTGGTGGTGCTCCTCTAGAAGTTCCATCGCCTTCCTGGATAACTTTGTCTCCACGTAGAAACGTTCTTCGATTTCATGGTTTTCAATGAGTGCCTTAGTTTGAGCTGTAAGTATTAAGGAGAAGATATAAGTAATGTAAAACATATCAAACAACCATTTTTTTAGTCATCGGTATGAAATATTTGTTAATCCTCAATGGACTGTTTAACATTATATAAACGTTTCAAACAGAACCCAATTGTGAAAAATAGGTCTGAGGGAAATATTATCAGTTAATTTCACGTGCAAATATTTCTAAATCACTTCTTTTATTTAATTATCTTAATTGCAATGACATTTATTTTGTGCTCGAAGGTAAAGGTTACCACCACATGAGATAAGATATGCACGTAGGCACTACGGCTCTCATTTTGATGCTGTGGCTTGATAGCATCTGGTTAGTAACCTTAGCTGAGTTTTAATTTTAGCAGTATAAATGCCCCTAGTTCGAACCCTGCAGTTTGTTTTATTTTGTTTTAAGGTTTTATATTTGTATTGTCAAATTTTCATATTTCAAACAACAGCAGATCTGTAAAATACATCGTAACATATGATTAATATAAAATATTTCTGAAGAAGTAAATTAATTTTTTGTAATATTGACAATGGTTAAACATTTTTGTGCTTTATTTTAATGTGATGGTACCCTTAACCATCAGGTAAAAATGTGTGAAGCAGATACAATTTTACCTTATAGGAATACATAGACTGTTAGTGTAGACAAAATGTCACCAAAACACAATAAATCAGGTAGTCGATGAAAATCTCGTTGGATAAGTAATATTTACCTTTTGATCGTATATGCGACCCACGCTACTTCGTATAAGTAAACACTTAGATTAATCTAGGCTGAAAATATTGATATTGCCTCTAATGAACATTTCCTTTTCTGTCCCTGTGGCTCATAAGAAATTCTTAGTACAAAGTATGATAAATCATGATATAAAAAAACATATGATTAGCAGAAAAATTAAAAAGTTGTAGCATATGACATTGTGAAAGCTTCATGCGGGTTATCAGGTCTCAAATATTACTAACTTGTATGAACGGATCAAGATCTGAATTAAACCAACAAATAATTTGGAGCAAACAAGCGATTATCCTTTGAAATATCATATTACTCACATCTGAGAAAAAAATATACCAAACGTTCCCAAAGGTCTTTTCAAGACCCTCAATTCAGTTCGTGCCTTTTTAAACTTTTGCTTACCTTCTTGCCCTGTCAAGTTGTCATTGAATTTCTTAAACTCACTGGCAATTTCTGAAATTGAGAACAATTTAATAAATCAATTGAATATGAATGCATATTAGGCAAAAAAACCACTTTGAGTTTTAAAAGAGATTTAAGAGAAGGTATATTTGTATGTATTTAGTTGACATACTAATCGGTACTGTAACATACTCCTATACAGAATTTGATTGTGTTTTTATATATGAATTAGCAGCATGTGCATATGACCAAACAAAGAAATAACAAAAAGGTATACAAAGTCGGAGCTAGAATTTAAAAAGAAATTTGGAACAATTGCATAACCTGTTATTTTTACATTTATCATACATTCACTCTTAGATATGCGACAACAGTAAAGTATTGTAATACTTGCTCTACATTTAGAAATATGAGTATTGCATAACAGGAAGATGAGCTCGTCGTGCATAAAGCATATCTGTATCTTCTTAATTTACTGACAGCATTAAAAATTTACCTTGAAGTCTGTCATCTAGGCTTGCAAGGACCTGTTGATCAACGCCCTTTCCGGTCGCTTCAACTGGTGTACGATGAAAAGAATAAACGAGGACAAATGAAAAAAATATAAATTACAAATTGTGATTTAGTTATCAGAAGATGAAGTATCTTTGCAACACGGTAATATGTTGTAATTTTGTTCTGTAATATATACATGTATATATTTGAAAACATAAGAATATCTCATCAAAATGCATGTGACTTAAGAAGTAAGAATACGTACAAATATACCATCCCAGTAAGGCTACACTGTAGGCAAGAAGGGAAATATTTATGTCACGAATGCAATTTACAAATGATTTTCTGCCCGGACAGAAGACTTGGGGTTAGGTAGCAGTGTACAGTAGAAATGGCCTAATACTAAAGTTAAAGGGCATGTGTGAGATACACGTGGATAGTGGATTCATTCTGCAAAACACACCTACGCACACACCCATATATATATTTATAAACTTGATTAAAATGCAAAAATTTTAGAAAACAATCATTTTTTATAATTTCCCCACCCCCAAGATTAAGACCTGTGAAAACCATTGTAACCACATCAAAAAACGACAAAAAATGCAGAAAAACCCCATAGTTTTAAACCCAAATTTTGCCCCCAAAAGACTTAAATTAAAAATCACCTTCTCGGTAACAAAAATACTCACGTACATGTATAAGCATTGGTCATGCTGGTGGATGTTTAAAAAAATATTTATACATATGTGCTGTGTACAAAAAAGCTTTTGTTGTATAGAACGACCAATACTGTACTCTCAAACGAAATGTTTTTATTCAGAAAGCCCACATAGTCCATTTCATCATGTATATTATAGTACTACTTTTTTATTTTGATACATGTTATATTGGATGGAATATTATTTTATTGTACACAAATATTTCCCATGACCACTGCACGCTACTTTATACTGCTACCTTAGTAGTGGTGGTTTGCCAGGCCAACTGTCGACACATACGTTATAGATGGGCCCTTATTTGTGTAACGTCGAATCCTTACGCGAACTCCCATATCTTGTACGGTCACATGTTTGTAATAATGCAATCTATTAAAACATCATAATAATGTGTTCATACCCTCTTTTAAAACCGTACAATTTAAATAAAATTCCAAATCAATCTACAAGAAAAATATTCACAGTAAGTACATGTACTATTTAATCACGGGGTCTTATTCAGAGAGCTGGGGTGGTAACAGGGCTACGCATAGCTTCCCCGGTGACCCTGTAGTGTGCAACGTATCATATATCACTGTAACATTATATAGGTTTACATTGCAAAATAACATGTACTTAACAGACTATTCACAGGATCATTGTTATGATGCAATGGCGGATGAACAACTTCACCTGTACCTGCTTCAGCTTACAAATGCACAAGGTGCAATCATCTGTAGTTTATTCGAAAAATCTATTACAAAATGTTTGATACAATTTTCACGCTACTCATTGCAAAGGCTTTCTGAGAACAGGCTATAGATAACGTGTTAGGGTAAGGGAATGTTTAGAGTGTGTGGGTAGGATGTGTATAAGTTAATGTAATTTCAGACCATCCTTTCACAACTTGTGTGTGTGTGTATGTCATAGTTTCGTTAAACAGCGATGGACACTAGCA
>JAUMHH010186363.1:0-14524 GCA_032359455.1 Chlamys rubida | reverse complement strand
CAGTCTCCTGATGAACGGGGAATCAACCCGAGAAAGGCCTAGAGACGCTATCTCTGTCTTTTGTTTTATTTTTTATATTTAATTCCAACACAAGGACATCTCAATGTTTTCTTTATATGTATTGATATATACAACATGTATACCTGTAAATATGGCGTGTTGTTCAAGACTGAGAATCCTTTTTTATTGAACAGAAAGCCGCGGGTCGTGTGTACAGTACGTGGTGCTGACAACATAATTGACTCTACGATGTGCTGGGTGGGCACCACGTATAGGATACGAGCAGCAATGCCGCGTGCGCAAAGGGGCTATTCTACCATGTAGATCGGACTGAAAACTCAGACAATTGGTATCAGATCCCTATAACGGCATCAAACGACACTCTAACCCTTGGTTAGAAATATTATAATGGTAGACTAATGATTAGTTTAATTAATTAGAACCACAGATTACCTCGCCTTCGAATGCAATAATTTCTCATAATAGGAAGAATCATATTTCTCTGTTTAAGAAAGTCCAGGGCCCGTATTCATAAAACCCTTTTCATGCTCAATTCTGAATCTATGCTCAAACCCTATTTATTGTTCTCGTGAGTAATTAACAACAATCACATTCCTAAAATGATTTGGAAGAGTTTGTTCTGAGTTAACACTTGTCTCTTTCACCGTGTCACATGATTTGAGGGAGTAGCAAGAATACTCGATAGAGCAAAGAATCTATCCTTGAGTTAGAGAGTTTCATAAGTACGGGCTGATTTCAATGTGAGAAAATATCGGAAAGAGTTAACTTAAGCAAATATGCGTACATTGTACATGTATGAAAGTCTATATGTATTATAACTGATAAATACATGTGACGTGGGGATCGTGGTCTACATGGCGAATACGGCAATAACCAATGCATGTCTTTATGGATTATTTGGTGTGACTTTGTGTAGATATTACAGATAAGGTCAAGTCCTGGTAATGTAATCAAGTATCATCACCAGGCATGTCAGCTTCCAATTTTATGAAGAACTCGAGCGGGTTTCGACTACACGTGTATTGTGCTGTTGAGTGAAAATCCATGTTTGCATGTTCGCATGTAAAGAAAGCACATCTTGCAGCCTTGGTTTCCAAATTTAGATTCGAGTCTAAAGCGAAGGTTATACATATAACGTATGGATGAAAGGCCGATTCGGTTATTGTGAATGCGTGGTACGAGCCAGATCAAGCGAGAGGTCGGATGATTTACATGGAAGGCACCAGGCAGGCCATAAACCAAACGTTGACATGGTAACCTCTAGGTCAGGAGAAATGAAACAAGATTGACGATTGTTTGGCGACAGTTGCACTGGTTAACGTCTGACGACCATTTTGTATTCAAACAAAGACCACATTTCTCAGACGCACTTGTCAATTGGTGAAGTCAATTGGTATTTTTGTTTGTTTTGTCTGTTATTTCAATACAAATTATTATTTTCTGTCCTTTTGAAGGCAGCAGGTAGCTTGCACTTGGCTATCACCTGAAAGGTGAACCTAACCAGTCGCTACGGAACGCGTCTACCCTGATGAATAGATGAGAGCAAAATCAGTTGGTAGATGTTTTAATTAGAAGGCGTCACCCAGTGACGAGAGCCCAGCAGTGGTAGAGAAGAAATTCATTTCCGGCGGGTTAACTCGCTGTATCGGCACAGTGCTGATGGCTTCTATCCCCATACCAGCGTAGTTTCATCTCACAGCGGGACGAAATTAGTATGTAAATAGACCTCTATGGCGGATCTGGTCCAATATCGGTGAGGTTTAGTAAACCAAATAGGATTTAATTATACATACAATATAGATGAGGCTTCCGTTTACATTCCGCACCCTCGATTTCTTTATCTTATGTGCCTTTTTGTTATTAACCTCAAGATATTTTATATCGCGTGTAGGATAGGCGGCCTCATAATGTGAAAAGCACGTGCTCAATTTACATTGATTGTGTAAATGATATATTTCTCCTAACACCGACCATTATACCGGATCATCTGTCGAAATTACTTCCACACAAAATTAATGATTAATTACCATTGTCTTAGATTCGTTGTTGCCACCATTATCTTAATATATGAATCTAATTTTTTTTTCAATATTTATCATTTGGATTGTCATGTAAATCGATTATCACTGATGATGTTACGTAATGTACAAATGTATTATAAATAATTTGCAAACTTGACGTCATAACGCGTTTTTTAAAAGTAAGCATAGTGGTCACGATAGATATCGACCGCCCAGACTACGGAGAGGTACAAGGATTTTACAGAACTTGTACACTTGATATCGAAAATATATTTAACATATTTTAACTGCACCTGGTACCTTGTATTGATGCATGTTTTCACATTTTGTATTTACATCGTTAAAAAATACATACAATATCATATACCAGGAAGTAGTGTCCAGTGTCGCAAAAACTTCCCACGAAAAAACTTCAAACCAGACTAATAAAGAGAAAAACAGGATTTTTGCTGAAACTGTACACTGGATGTTGATGGATCGCATCCATGATATTTTGTTACATAAACTCTGAAAAAAAACATGGACAGACAGTTTTTGTTTGCGTTGTAATAAACGTCATAACAAAAGCATGTAGTATTTCCATATGTTTCAAAATTACAAGATGTACGTCAAAACTTTTTTATCTGTACATGTATTTGCAATCGGTTAATAGGGTCTTCCTTCTGTATCTTTCAATTTAAAAACATTGGAGAATCATAAAATAACTTTCTGCTTCCTTTGCGATACTTTTCTTTCTCCAGTTTTTACTTCCCGAACTGTCGCTATTTACACACTTACGATTGATCCAGTTAATACCGTGTCAGTTTCTATCATGTGTGACATTATCGTGATAAAGCGCCGATAAAACTTGCCAAATGAATAAATAAATAATTAAAATATCATATACATTGTACCTGTATTCTCGGGAAGAACATAGCGCCTAGCACTTTACACCTTGAGCGCCTCTGTGGCAAGGAATATACGATCGCCACCGAGTGGAAGTTTCGTGAGTATGTGGACACCTCATTTATATTACAAAAAGTCATTTCAAACCTTTTTTCACAAGACAGAAAAAACAGATTTTTTCTTTCTTTCTTTCTTTCTTTCTTTCTTTCCTTCTTTCTTTCTTTCTTTCTTTCTTTCTTTGGCCTCCGAAAATAGTTCAATGAATTGGCTTCAAACATTTCGGGGACATAGTTTAAAATGATTTCTTGCAATTTCTTTGTGATCGAATGGGAATAGTTCACAAGGCGGACCCCTATTACAGAGGATATTTTGTCACTTATTACCTGTGAAGGTAATAGTTTGAAGTGAATTTTCTGAGTGGCTGGACCAAACGAATCTAGGGCAATGGCCCTTACATTAAAGGCACGATCTGTTGGTAATATCAAACACTCTGTATATGAAGATGCTCCCAATGTCAGGTTCTTACATTCTTTAAGACATTTTATTCTCAATGTTTGGACAGAATAATTTTGAAAAACGTAGTCTATACAAATTGGTCATGTAGATGACCAACACAGCAGCCCCGAAGCTGAATGAATCATCCCTGATTTTATGCGTTTTTTTATTATTTCAGATGTATTAATTATTTTATACTACGGCCAGGTCAGAGAGACCTATTGCCTGCTGAGGGAAATATCGCGTGATGCTGCCATCCAGGTCATTGTGATCGCCATGAATGGACCCGTACACGAGTTTCCTATACGTCATGTACAATGTACAAGGCGGCAAAGCAGACTTCGGCAGATTTACTTGACATCCGTAGGCGTGGGTGTTTCGACCTCGTGTAATTGTGCTTTTCGTTTGTTCAAACACCCCGGGAAAGCTATGTCTGTGTATGTTTGTCCTGCAAAAGCACGGATTAATGTGTACTGTTTCATCGAAAAGCACAACATCAATGTTTTAATACATACTTAAACAGTTCTCACGTAAAACAAATCACAATTTTGAGTATTTGCACTTACACAGCAATTATATATAAAGTCAATTTTGTCACCTGTCTGTCTGAAATATTGTTTTTGTTAAAGAATCATTCGCTTAGCGTCCACTTTTTTTGTCATAAAAAAATACATAGTGTTTAATGTTACATTAAAAAACCTTCGTGCCAACTTCAAAACATTGAACATGTTATGAAATCCGAATAGATATAAACATGCTGAGCAAGTTAAAGCACGTGTAAATGTATACGTGTTGTTCCCTAAAAAGCTAACGGCCAATAAAAAAACATGACCTCATATAGAACGAGTTTGGGCCGGGTTTCCGTTAGTGTTATCTAATGGATAATTCAATCAGTCTGATGTTATCGCTCGGCTCTCACGCTAAGCTAGAGAGAAGCCTTGATAAAGATCACATTTCCTATGTTGTACACGCCAACACCAAGCTTTGTTATATATTTATATACATTCAAACTTAGTCTGATAGAGAGAAATACCTGATAATCAACTTATTGATAAACGGTTTGCAGAAAACGAATTTTTCGTTTCGTTTTTTTAATTATTATTATTGGTCGAAATACAATATTGTTTTCGATTAACAGCAGTTATCTTAATTGTAATAGAAGTTAATGCATGCACTTCAATGAACTTTTTGTTCATTACGTGTATAATCATTAACTCCCGTTACATAGAACCATGAAACAATCGGAAACGAATTGCTACACATATACAACCGGATGTCTTTGGCATGCGAACATCACAGTTCATGTAAACTGCATGTGTTTCTTTCCGGTCGAAGCAGTACTTAATGATTTGTTTTCTATGTTCTACATTTGTACGTCTGATCCTTTCTCTACTAAACAGTCGTTGACCTAACTATCGGACAAATGCTATTACTCAAGAACAGCAAGGGAAGTCACTACACATCAATCAGCCATATACCTTAAATTACACAGTTCATCAACACGTTCACTGGAAATATTCATTCACTACGCCATCGCAATGCTAATTGAAATAGTCAATGGTTGTAATTAAAGGGATTACTTATCAAAATCAATATTTAGAGAAATCATAGAGGTGTCAGGGCCAGAGGAAACTCGGGCTAAAAGGACCATAGCGTTAGATATGTAGTGCGTACAATACCCGAATGCTGCATCGTTAGTACATTGTATTATAATTATAGTAATTAGTATATTAATTAGGACGTTATGCTCGAACAACATTTGGTTGGACAAAATGAACAAGGGCATAAACGATGCATGAAGTGGGCCACGAGCGCTGATTTAAGTCGACATTCGCAGTCCCAAGATATGGTGAAAAAATTATGAACGCAGTGATAACGTTAAAGGACGTTATATTCCAGATAAACGTTGGTACCAAAAATGAACAGTACTTGCGTCCACATGCATTTAACGATTTTAGAATCTAAAGCAAGAATCCCAAAATCTGAAAGTAATTACATGTAGAAGCAACATGTTTTATATCTCTGTCTTTCTACAAAAAGTGCATCTTCAAGAAACTCGGTAAAACGCATGAGTTTGGTTTAACAGTTCCCATTCTACATGTACGTTCAACATTGTAATACTGGAATTTACATGGTTAGTTTAAAACTGTACTGACCGCAACAAATATTTGTATGATGACATACTGAAACATTACGTACTTGGAAGACAGAAATAATTTTATATCTCCTCTTTTTGTTTTGATGGTCAGGTTTGAAATTAAAAATGTCGACATTGGCAGACGTAAAGAAATAATCTTTCCATCAGCGTTTGAAAAGTGTAAAGAAATTATCCGTATTACAAGAAAACATGAAGTGATCATGAAGTGCGCACCAAACCCAATGTCCAAATGTTTCAAATAGACCCCATGGAGGACGTTGTGGCTATCTCCACCTACAAGGATGTTAACGAATTCTTTCTGACAACTTTGTTATAACGATTTTTTTCTTTCTAATTTGCATTCAATCATTGTCGGGCGTGCCTGTAAATATTATCCTTCTTCTGAGAGAAATCAAACGAGTGACAATGTTTCCTGCTAAAAACTATAGAGGCAACTATAAGTAACCTACATGATTTAACCAGCTTATTCTGCAACTATAACCTCAGATTAATCATTCGAAAACTTTGTAGATACATATACAATGAAAACACAACGAAAACACAACTATTAACATGTGTTAATGTTTACATATTTCACAGTGGACTATGTAAACTACATTTTGAAGTGAAAGTTAAGAGGGGAGATCATAGCTTTGTAATACAGTGTTTGCTTCCATATGCATTTAACGATGTTAGAATCTTATGCAAGAATCCCAACATCTTGAAGTAATTAGAAGCAACATGTTTTATATCTCTGTCTTTCTACAACAAAAGTGCATCTTGTATAAACTCGGTCGAACGCGTGTTTGGGTTAAACAGTTCTAGATATTTGTCTAACATTATATTTACAGTGACAAACGAAAACGACTCAAACTTCAGGAGGTATGCTTCCTTGCAAAGCAATATATCGCCTACCCAAAGGTTTTCCAAATAATAAATAGGTGAACCTCCATATTGATGTTCATTATGGATGAATTAATCGAAGGTGTACAAAATAAATGCATTGATAACAATTCCAAAAAATAATAGTTTCAAGAACACCTATGCATTATTAGGCCTTTAAAATCTGACAAAGGGAACAGGATTATTTATGTTGGTTTAACTGTTTAAGCGACATTAAATTAATTAACTTTGTGATCATATTCGCTGGAGATAGAAAATGACTGGTTCATAATCATTCACCGCAGTACAAGCTAGTGTGGTTACATGTAAGTACCATATAGTCAAGTTTTAAAAGAACGCAAGAGAAAGACAAGTAGAAATTTCATGGTGCAGTTGTGATGTTCTGATTGGTTGACAAATCTCGATGACGTGTTGAGTCTGAAATGTAGACCAGAACCCATTTGTTCAAAGGTAGTTAATTTAATGACTGTTTAACGACATTTTTCAACCTGTAATAATTTCGTCAATATACAAGGTAAATTCCCACAATTGTGCATGCAAATCCACTCTACTAGATATTTGATATCTGGAAAGTTGTAACTAATTCAATGGTTGTGTTTTAATTTGCGCTAATCATTAATTAAGCTAATCACCTTTTGACATCATCAGTTTACCTCAAGACTTTACCGAGTCCAAACTAAGTAACAACAAAGCTTACCCTAACAGAGCTTAAGATAGAAGTTACCAATACAAAGGCTGTCAGTTGCAGACATTAGATGATTCTACAGACCCCTAGTTAATAAGTTTCTGATACTTTTATGTTCTGTTGAAAAATATGTATGAATGATTAAAATAAATTGAGGGAGAGATTTGAAAAGAAAAAATAATTCATTTAAATATAAACTTTATTTATTTTTCAACAATTATAAAACAAGAAATATAACTTATATTAATGTCTCTTGTGGGCCCGGATGTTACAATGTAGCGCGCTGGGAGGTCCTAATTTGGGAGGAAACCGGAGTACCATGAGAAAACCCATATGGCCATATATTAACTCATAAGCAGAATGGATCATAGATTCGTCTGTATCTTGCATAAGTCAGTCAATCAAAATTACCTTTTGTCTTCAATTTTGCCAGCGCGACAATGCAACGCAAAAGGTTGGCGTGGTGTCGGATTAGTTTAAATAGCACAGTATTTGTACATGTATCTGGCTACGGTAAATCTAGGTAAAACAAGACGTCTTAATAAATAAGTACAGAGTTAAGTTGCAAAGGTGTATCAGAAACTGTTTCTAACATTTAAGAAAGCACTTGAGTTTTCGAAATCGACAATTCTATATTTATTTTTGAAAATGTGAATCAAAACATTTTAAGGGAAATAACTCTCACTAAAATTACAGTATAATAATGTAAGCTGCAGCATACACATCGGTGCATCTGTCCAAGACTATCATGACGTTTCATGCAATGTCCTTTCTAGATATGCTTTAATCAAACTGTGTGTTGGAACTGCCGGAGCAAGTTGGTTTTATGCATGTTATAGGTATAAATATGTCTGGTCGGGACTCCGATCGCAACTCGCAGCTTACAAATAATACATCACGAACAAGCTCTATACATCCAGCAGGTCTTTCTCCCAATAAACAGAGATGAATTTGTCATTGATTTTTACAATTTAGTGAGCCAATATCGTTTTTATAATGTATATGAACCTTACATGCATCAGGTATCTAAAAGGAGATTTTGGGAGTAGACAAAAGGATAACACTGGCATAGTCACCGTGCACGTGAGACGAAGGATTCAGATTTGATCTAAGGTAGCGTAGTGTCAGAGTTTCTTTATTACAAAATACACATTTTAGTTATACATGTAGCATGACAACACTGGATTGTACAGTACACACCGGCATGGCTTATTGAATAAAATAGACTTACATGGAACATTTTATCTTATTACACAGGATGCATTACGTAATTACGCAAACTCCTCTCTTCTACGAGTACTACATTGGGTTTAAAAGCAAATTAGAATTACGTGTATCGATTGGAAACAACAGATGACCATCCTGAAATATCAAAGGAAGCAAACGCCCACACTGAACACCAGAAGCTTTGCATATATAGGAAGACGAACCAATACAACGTGCCCTCAGACATGGAAATCAAGGATAGCTCTCCTGTGCGTGAGGTAGGAAATCACGTTTGATTTCGCTGGGATGGTGTTTTAATGCAAACAGACAAATTAGACCACGGTGAGGCGTGTATATAAAATTAATAGACATGCACAGATTAACGGTAACACTCGAATTCTTACAACTGCGTATCAAGGTAATCTTATTTACCAAAATATAAGGAAACGCACCCTTTTCTTTCTGGTAAAACGTCGTTCTCTCCAGATCTATAGTATTTATTCATTATGTGTAATTTTCTGTCTTTTTTTAAACCGGAAATCTAATGTAAGGATGGTGCTCAATTCAGTTTAAGACGAAAAAAAGAAAAATGAGAGATTAAAAATAAATTGAAAGTCGTGTGACAAAGTGGATAGAGCAACCACATTTCATCACGACGGTCGGGGTTCGATACCCTGATCGGACATAAATGGGTATAAGGTCGACAGCTGTACCACGTTGGTTTTCTCTGGGTATTTATGATCATTTTCCTCTCATATTTAGACAACCCACCTCCTTGCGCGCTTCTATCATCAAGTTAATAAAGTTTTTTTTGTACATTGTAAAATAGAGTAAAAGTACAGTTTGATTTGAACACGCAGTAAAAATAAAAAGCGCGTGGGGATAGCCACAGTCGCATCGCATCCTTATAATTGTCGTGGGTGCTTGTTTGGACACGTATGAAATTGATATACGTGAACTTAATCTGAGATATAAAATGTACATGTACGTATAGTAATGTGTAGATGGGAATGTATCAGGAAAACTAGTCGTAAAACCGGACTAGACATTGACGGATTCGTTTTTTTTTTATAAAAATGCAATTTCCGTTTCCTGCGTCTTATATACTGCTTATGGTGATATGAACATATACGTGTTACGTCTGTCATTCAAAAAACGATCAATATATCCTGTTTTCTTAGTTAAATTGCAGTACGGTACAGTCACCCTCCCTGTTCTAAACCGCATAGAAAAGCCACATGTACTGTATCCGTACGCATACGCATGCATTTAATAACAGTTATCTTCATGAAATATCAGACGTAAATATTTTGAAAATTATGGAGGATATTTAATTGCAACGGCGGTTTTTTTTCTCATTAGTTTAATTGCAAAAGTGTGAGATAAACCCGAATATAATTGTCACATTTCAATTTACAATATGGTTTTGTCATACGATAATAACTGGAAGCTGGGCGTAATGAAAGACCCTAATATATTGCGTACTGCATAGATTACTGCAGAATTTCATCAGTTATTTACCGCCGTTTCTTAATTTAATTTATAAAAGATATTAATTCTTTATGAATGATATTTTAATGACATTTCTTCTAACAAAAGACGTGCTTGATGTGCCATTCGCTAGAAATACCAGATGGATTAGTATGTACGTGCATTGTTTGTTAAATGCGTTAACAATGGTATTACATGTACATGTATTATACAAGCGGTACAAGTATCGTGCAATATTACATGTACATGATATGTACCAATATCATACATGTGAACTATCACATTCTACTGCACGATCGTAAAAGGCAAATAATAAGCCTCACCTTCACCCCTTTTTCCCCACCCTGCAGAATCAAGGATGGGTTACATGTATTTCCTATCTTCTCATGAGGACATTTGAAAAACCAAAATCAGACTTGCTGTATCCAACTGTATGTGTATCTTACAGTTAAGGGCGACTAATGAGGGGCCCCTTTAAGAATCGAGGTTTTCGTCTGTGTCTTCCGTCTGTGTCTTTTAAAATAGGGCATTGGAAAGACCATGATTGGTCTACTTCCCCACTTGCTATTTTTTTCTCAATTTTAAACTTTTTTTATGGTATCTCTTCTAAGCACCTGTCGTCGTATGGCCGAAGCTGTTTCGAGGGCGTGAAACACGAAACAAACAAACAAATGTACATACATAACTCATTTTCAACAACTCTGCAATTTCACCATAGTGTGGCTCATTGCATAGGAACCTTCAGAACACAGTTTGATCCGCGGTCCGCAGATTTATAATTATATTTGTTTACACATCGTTAGCAAAATATCGGAAAACGAAGAACACACCATTGTATGGAAACGCAGCTAGATACATGCACATGTACACATACCGTGTACAAGCAGACGACACGAGTGATGCGGCTCAGCAATGTAGATAGCTACTGGTCATTTCGACATCCAAACAACATTAAAGTCAATCTTGATTTACACTTTTCCCATCGGATCACATCAAGATATATTAGTTTTGTAGTTTTGAGGGTTAATATAATTGCTATTTTCCTCGTAAATAGTCAATAACTATCATAACGAGCATCAGAAAATGTGCCTGGCCGTTTGTGTTTTACCATGATTACTTCCATTGCGGTATCTGATTCCACATTTTACCAACCCTCTGGATTGGCCGATGAAGATCAACGGTAAACAATGTACAAAAGTACGTAAATATCAGTAATATAATTTTGGTGCTTTTCGCGATGTTTTGGTACAAAACGTATTATAAAGATTTAAAAATTAAATATACAAATTCATATTAATATATCAGGTTTTTTAAATCAACAAAAGTTGATAATTGATAGATATTCAATTTCATCTATTTTGAGATCGCATGAATGAATATTTCATATGATGACAAATGTGTATATAATTGTTTTCCATTTTTGCATAAGGTATACTTATGAAGTATTATTAAGGCGTCATTCGTGAAAACTATTCGGTAATGTTCCTGCGATATTCCTTCATTCTCTTTATCTAAGAAAGTCTCCTTCATTAAAACGGAATTAGTCTACTTTACCACAAAAGTATTCATTTAAATAAAAACCATCGCCAACAACACAGACCTATATATTTCATGCTTTTATACGTCTCTGCTAACAATGTCTAAATTGATAAATGGTGACTTTTTAACCAAAATGGAAGAATAATGTCGCTCTGAAATGGCGCTGTGTAGGGCGTCCGTTTGACTGTCTGCGACATCCATGACGTTCTTTTTCCTCTAATATGGTCAACTTAATTTGCTATCTAATGCCTTTTTTGAAAGATACGTGTCGACAAACCCGTAGATGTAGCTGCTACAGGAAGTGTACTTTTACATTGTGGTTATCGGTGCGTTCGATCAGGAATCAGCTCCACGTTGCTGACATACGAGCGTTCCAACAAGGACTGCCCCTATCGTAACACGATCTTGTTAAATTATTTTAAGACCCTGAGTGTATGCCCGATGTTTTTAAGTATATTCTATGTATACATGTACTTTTAAAGCCAATAGATATGATAAACTAGTTAAACATTCCTAGACTCTGGATGTGTGGCAATTCTATATTTACGATCACGGAAGATTGCGCAAGACTATGGTCGTATAAATCATACATAGAAATGACAGAAAATTACTGAGCAACGTTGGTATAAACTGTATTCAGCAATTCATTTACTTTTGACGTATATATAAAAATAAACATGAGCAATTTGCAATGTTGTAACAAAGACAAATATTGTTTATCTACGTACAAATGATGTATCATTGCCAAACAAAAAATGGATGACATAGTTTATTTTATAAATAATGATAGTTGTTTACAAATCATTATAGGAACGAAAACATAACAAAACGTCCAGTATTTAAGAAGATAATAAGCGCACTTGAGTCACTCTGGAGCAAAACGTGCACGTTGGGAGTGCGCATAAATATTTTGCTGTGCTGCAATTATAACTGTTTGCCATCAGTAGAGTTATCCATCATATTTTTGTAGTGAACGTAAGAAGCTAAATGGCCATTAATACGACTAGTCAGGTTTTATTACTGAAAGTCTAAAACATGTACAGCTAGGAGCATTAAATCAAAGAAATGTGATGTAAGATTATCACCTCTGTTTTTCCAAATCCATGAAACAACATGCTTATTGATTTTTTGAATAAAATCGATTTTTGGTTTATCGTCCGTTTTCATGAAAGGGTAAGTTCTTTTCATGTAGTTCATTTAATTTACCTGAGTGGTGAAAAGCTTGAGTATTATACGCCAAAAGGAAACAATGAAATGCCAAAATGTCAATAAAATTGTTACTCGAACAAAGAACCGAGAAAATTGGGATACAAACATAAACAAAAAAGGAGGAGTTACATGGAAAACTTTAAAAATTACATACAAAATGAAACCACGTGTTCCGGAAGGGTAAGCGACCTCGATGACACCTGTCAAATTTAAGAAAACCCTCAAGACGAGAACCAGGGTATAGGGACAGCGAAAGGGCCTCCTCCACGTCACAGAAACACTACTTCACGGATACACTTCCCCATGACCACACAACTTCATGATCATTTACTTTGGCATGCCAACTTATTATTTATTCTAATGTTGGGATTGCAAGACGTTTCACGGGAAAACCGAGGACAGACCAAACCAATAGACGGAAATAAATAACACATTGTTACTGGGACAGCAAAATACTGTTGTAATGGTGAATCTCAGGTAAAATAAAGCACAGATAATCTCGATAATTGAAAATACACGATTTCCAAATCAGTCGGATTCTACATCTATTGTCATCTGGTTAACCCTGAGAGTTGACAAAGGACCAAGATCACTCACGTCAAAAACTTAAGACAAATCGACCAAGGTTTGGGAATGTCCACTGTACATAGATAAAATAGAAGTTGTGTTATGTAATCAACAACACCCGATGTTACTATAAATGTATATAACTTGGCCTTGATTGGTCAACTCTCCCGACCACCGCTGCAGCAATATATAACAAAACCTGTGATTGGCCAATCCCCCTGACAACCTTGTGTTACAATGACAGTTGTTGGCTAATCCCCTCCTACAGCAACTGCAACTATACAGACATGGTCGTGGTTGGCATCCTCCTCCGACACCAACTAAATACTGTATATAGGTGGCCCTCTTAACTTAACATCCGGGACACTGCATCGGAGCCTCTCTGATGCAGAATTTAACAAAGACAACAGGTCATATCCTCACGTGATGACAAAACCTGCTCCTCTGTGATATAGTTGAACGTAATTATTCTTGCCTGAAACGGTTTATATATATTTTTTGTATTCTTTCTCCTTAGATTGATCCAGCACCAGATATATAACAGAAACTGTATTTACTAAATCCCATTTCCCTGTTCTCGTTACCCATTAAATGTAGGCAGACAGCCAGCTTCGTAGCTATTAAGACAACAATTACGCCTGCATGCATTGCATGTGAAGCATGTGCGTTGCGTTATTTGTGGTGGCAGATAGATTTAAGCTGGATTACGTAGACCCTTTTTTATTAATTATTGTTTCCTGACAGTTAATCATATCATACAACTCACGGACTATTTGTGATTTATACTGTATACAGTGTCGGTTACATTGCAGACAAGTCTGACCGAAGCAACGCTTCATTTATGGATATAGGTACAAAAATTATGTTTTCCTTTTTCATAAAAGAACTACTTAACGTACATGTTAATACTGTGTAGCAAGGAGTGCCTACCGTTCTGAAGCCTCTAGTTTTGTTTTCCACAGCTTTTGTTTGTTTGGTTCCTGTTTTCTTTCTCTTAATCAATGTCAATTTGGAACACGTTACTGTTTGTTCGTAGCTGATGCCAACTTATTTCTTGTTTAAATATAAATTTGCATCACGTTGTTTGTCCGTAGCTGATGCTGATGTCTTTCCTTTTTAGTATAAATTTGCATCACGTTGTTTGTCCGTAGCTGATGCTAATGTCTTTCCTTTTCAGTATAAATTTGCATCACGTTGTTTGTCCGTAGCTGGTGCTGATGTCTTTCCTTTTAGTATAAATTGGCATCACGTTGTTTGTCCGTAGCTGGTGCTGATGTCTTTCCTTTTCAGTATAAATTGGCATCACGTTGTTTGTCCGTAGCTGGTGCTGATGTCTTTCCTTTTCAGTATAAATTGGCATCACGT
>JAUMHH010186352.1:0-14526 GCA_032359455.1 Chlamys rubida | reverse complement strand
ACTATATTGATGTTTGTTTCATAGGAGTAAGTGTCACTATTTCCCCACAAAATAATTTCTAGATTAAAATCTACATTATTAAACCGCGCAATGTATCAAATAAGACACGTCTTTGAATAACAAAATTTGAACATGTAAAAAAGAAGTGATTCGCATCTTCAACACCGTCACCGCACAAACAATTTGGGGACCGACAAACAGTTAATAACTGAAATCAGGGCTGCAGTTGTATTTAGACCAGAGATGGCATTAACTGAATGTGACTTCGGAAGAATTCAAAAAAATCTTTTGATCAATCTAGAACATCCTCTCCTCAAAAATGTTTCTTTTATCAAATCTTTTGACTTTTCCACTCCTACACTACCATTCCTCATATCAAACTGAAGGAACGCCTTCCATCTTTTAATATGAGAGGTATCTTTTCCACGAAAGGCGATATAAATATGTGGTTGGAAAAAAGTCCGACATGAAACATACTGAAGATGAAATTGTAAAAATGATTGAGTTCTTAAAATTTCACAAGATTGTATTGTTCACTCAGACACACATAAGTGTGTAACAAGAGGTCACATATAATCAGCATTTTCTACACATGACGAAACTCAATAACAGCACTGAATTGATGATTTACATGAAATATTACAATTTAATCTATACATTTAGGATTTTTTTTACAAACCTACTAACATGAGATAGAACACGAACATTACACAAAGACAAAGAAATTATACATTTCACTTTTGTCAGACTAGGATATGCACAGAAACATTTTGAAATGTATAATTGTCGAATTTATCATACTTATTCACGCTTACAAATAAATAAAATAGTAATACTCGTCGCAAATACCTTTCCGGTTGATCATTTGTTTGTTGAGTTCTATATCACGACTTTCCAGTAACCTGAAGGCATTTCTTTTAGGGACCCTCTTCTGGTCGACTTATTCTTGATTACCTTGTCAGAATTGGTAACAAAAACAAAGCCAATGTCTTCAAATTCACTTTCATTTATATCGACGGTGTGTTTTATTTAACATAATGATGCTGCATCTTGCCGAAGACACCCAGCAGGACACCCCACCCGGTCACATTATACTGACAACGGGCAAACCAGTATACCCCAATAGCTTGAAATCAATGACACTACCGACTTGTACACCTCGACCGCTTTCCTCGATCCTTTACTTATAATTAGACCAATATGGACGGTTTACCACAAAACAGTTAGATAGACGGGACCATTTTCGATTTTTAAATCGTGAAAGGTACCTTTCTTGATAGTAACATCCCTGTTTACCGGTGGAAGATATGCAAAAAATCGCTCCTAATGATTTTCATGTAATATGTCAACTGCTGATGGGCAAACTCAAAAACACAGGGTTTCTAAAGTTTCAGATAGATGAAGACTATGGACAAGTTTTATGGTCGCTATACTATCATTGAGAAATACGTTACTTTTGATTGTGACGCAAAAGTTTGTTTATGGCTCATAAGTGTTGTTTTGTTGTACATTGTAACTTACCTAGTTCTATCTATGAGGACGTGACATTACTTGGATTTACTATAGATTGACAAAGCCAGTGTGGTCGATGAAGCAGAGACGCTTACCCTTCCGAAACATTCTTTGTACATTTTAGGGTCTCCATCTAAACACTTCTTTAATTAAATTGTACGATAGTTTTATCGATTTGATATCGATTAACGGTATATTTTATGATTATTATTCCGTAAACTATTGCGGTGCGGCGTCCGTCCATTATGTCAAAATCAGTTTCATTACAGCGACACTGATACGTTTAAACGAATATTTCTACTTTCCTATCTATACAGTATTGTGTTACACATTTACCGAAACAGATAAGTAATGTACTGAAAATTACTTCACTGTATTAATAACGAGTTAATCGGAAATTAAAGAAGAACATTTAAATTTAGACCCCTGATTATTAAATTCATTGTAATATCCTATTGTAATGATACCAAGAATGCCTATATTACACTTATGTAAACAGGAAATACACTATCTAACCTTAGATCATTTCTACTGATAAAGGGTTCAGTTTAAACCTAAGGTCATTTTTCCCTACGAATTACGTGACCGCTCAGGCTTTCGTATTTCTTATCGTTTGATACGTCAGCAAAAGCCGACATTTTTTAGATGCCTCGTGTGTATATAATATTGCAACGCTTCCTTCAGACGTCAGATAACATTCACAAGTGTGACGGAAAAGAAATTTGAACCCGGAACCGCATGTGTTTAACACTGAAAATAGAATACGCGTGCATATTGTGATAATCAATTTTCATTCATATTAATGGAAATCAATTATTAATATTATTGATACTGAAAGATCATTCATATCATTAATTCATTCATGTTATTAAGATGATCATATTTATGCATTTGATAATTAAATTTCATTCATATCATTAGTTATGCAATTTCATTCCTGTTATTCATATTCAAATATCATTCATAGCATTTCATCAAATTATCGGTAATCACATTTCATTCTTATGAGAAATACTCCGTATATTTGAAGCAAATGCGTTTATTGATATGATACAATTCAGGTTTAATAATTGTGTTCTAACATGTAGCATTCAGTTTAATAACATTGTAGAAAAAAAGTATAGGTACAGGGATATTTCTATATTATTATCATAAATAGATAATTAACTTGCTGAACTTTTTCTTCATTATCTTCAAAACTAGCACATTGATCAGCGAGTAATTAATAATTATTTGAGGTTTCGACACCGGATAACTTAGTAATGTTCTTTAATACTGATATCAAGAATATATCAAGTGGTGATGATGGTGATAAATGATAAGTCAGTGATGATGATCACATATTGTTGAGGATGCTGATCAATATGTTATTGATTAGGATTTGAGATGATGGTATATGCTCATAATGACAAGCATACAGTGTGGAGGATCGATGATGATGTATTGTTGATGAGGAGGTAAGATGATGATGATGATGATGATGATGATGATGATGATGATGATGATAATGATATGATGGTGATGATAAAATCAAGTGAAGAATGATGACAGTGGTATTTTAAAACGTGTAGATGTGAGTGTGAGAGAACGTGCTATTTTTTTGTATCCATGTAAAAAACACTTATGAAAAATAAAAAAAAGAATAAAATATATATATATATCAAGTAAAAACGTTTGGTATACAGGCAATACACCAGCCAACCTTAGATGATTAATTCTGATAAATTGTTCAGTCCAAACTTAGCTTTCCCTACATCTAACATCTCCGTTTGATTATACGTAACTATTATTGATTGTTACGTCAGCAAAAATGTCGGTTTTTCAAATGTGTCATGTCCATTCAAATATTGTAGCATTTCCTTCTGACGACAGTTAACGGTTACAAGTATGGTCGGAGAGCACGTGAACCCGGAACAGGATGTGTTAGCGCCGAAAATATGTGTCGAAAACCACGTGATTAGAATAACAGAAATATTATTTATTATTTTTCATCAATATTATGGATACTTGAATTTTCATATAAATTATAGACATTCAATTTTCTCTCATATATTATAAATCAAATATCAGTCATGGGTAAATCTTACATGTGGGCAGTGCTATTGACTGAACGCCACTTTTAGGCCAAATGAGAAAAAAACACATTAAATGTCTTATAAGTTATGAGGAATTATTCATGTTGGATAAATCAATTATATTTACTGGAAAAAGACTCTTGCCGGCCGTGATCCTTCTATAACTGCAACAGGTCCTTTCATACGTACTATTGAAACTCAAATATCATTGTTAATGTTCGAAATTCAAATTTCACTCATGATGTTCATGATAAATTTTACACATTCTATTGATAATAAATTTCATTCATATTATTGATAATAAAATTCATAATAATATTGTAAATGATCAACTTCATTAATATGTTTTGCAATCAAATTTCATTGTTTTTTTCATATCATTGATAATGAACATACGTCTGATATCTTCCCTTGTTTTTTTCGTCTCTTATCGGTTTTTACATGTACGTCAGCAATTGTGTGACCTTTTTGTGTCTATATAAATCTAGAATCATTTCCTTCAGACGACAGATAACGCTAACAAGTGGGTGTGATCGAAACGGACGCTTAATTCCAAACATTATGTTTAAGTATTTCGTGTTGTTTCCCGTCAGTGTTATATTCTCCTGCGTTTTTTTCCCCTGTGAAACACGGGCTGATGTTACACGAGATGTTCCCATACAATCAATTCAAACACAAAATGCCAATCCTGAATTTGTGATTGAATTGAGCAGACGATTGAAGAATTTGGAAGATTTACGCGCCAAAGATGCATTACGTGTCAATCAACTTGTGACGCGGATAGCGGAACTAGAAGATCAACGCATGACGGACCAACTTGTGATGATCAGCAGAGTTTCTAAACTAGAAAAACATCATGCAAAGGAAATAGTAAAAATCACAGAGAAAATGGAAAACGTTGTAGCCCTTCAGGCAAAAGATATTCGCGACCTGTCCAATCGACTAGCAGAAACAGAAAATATGCTTAACACAGATCAATCGAGACTGACGCAGTGCGTCCGTGAATTGAAAACACTGAATGAACGGGTTAATCTATTCGAAACGCCCGATGTGAATGTCCAACAATGGAATCTGACAATCGAATCAAGAGCCATTTCTAATACGCCTGATGAAAGCGAGGCAACATTGTCATCGTCGGAAGAGAAGACAGCGGATATGACGTTTCTAGAAATTCCCCGTAGTTCTCGGAACATTTCTGTGGGTAAGATGTTATATCAACATTGTCAGAACAATATTTTCCGACACATATAACTTTCATATTATACAATTATTGATTTATTTAAAAATTCAATATGATGATGCAGAAAGTGAAACAAAGTAATATTTTTTCTGCACCATTTGACCAGTTTGTCAATTGACGGAACGCCAACCCCAAGTTAACCACGCCCACAACGTCCTTTGACGGGCCTTTTGATTGTGACGTCATAATAGAATGACGACATTCTATTATGACGTCATAATCAAAAGGCCCGTCAAAACGACGTTGGGGGCGTGGCTAACTTGGACTGGCGATTTGTCAGTTGGGGTTCCATCGTTTGTAGTTAAGGTCAGAAAGGGAACAAATCCTTGTCTTAACTGTTTCGAAAAATATGTATCAATAGAGCAAAAAAGTGAAATTTTCATTTAAAACAACGCTTTGATGCAACGGATATTCTAAATTATTTGAGATTTAACAAGGCATTTGGTCGATTAAAGTAAAGTACGATATACCGTCCGCAAATTTCTCGTTAGCATATATGCAAACCCGGATGGCGGTTGTTGATGACTTAAATGATAACCCCGACACGTCATGAATTTGATTATTATTGACGTCACGAACAATGGCATGAACCCGAAAGGTTAATGTGATTCGGCCTCAATTTGAGTATACCTGACATCACCATTCCCAGGCAGAGACACATATTTTGAAGAAATGCACAAAAGCGTCTTAGAATTGTCGTCTCTTTTGGTGATTTTTGTTGATATGAACGGAACATCTGCGACAGTATAATCACGATATACGGCTGCACATTTAAAACAAAAAAGTAAAGTCATCCCCTATATGTAAAAGTTTATTTTTAGGCTTAGTATTTCAAGTTAACCATACCAGAACAAAACCCAACTACACGGTCCAGGTCAACAGCGGGCACCTACTCGAAGACACGGACAGTCGTGTAGGTGTATAATAAAATGAGCTATTTCCTTTTCGCGATAATAATACTCCAACGTTCGCTTTAGTCGTGTCTACTGTGACTAACGGTGAATAGGTACAGCAAACGTTCATAATAGATCGCTCAAAGTATTATAATTTTTGCCTCTACCTAGAACGGTTGTTGGCTCATATCGGCACTCGTTCAAAAACAAATTCGTTCCGAGGTTTCTATAAATTGTTCGTTGATGAAAAAGGGACGGACCTAGTTATTTGTTTCCTGTCGAGCCCTTGGAAAGACTTCCAGTGCCTGTATTATCATTGCAGCTCCGTCAGGTTTTTCTCAGGAATTTTATATTTTAACAAATGGACGAACCGGTCTGTAACATTTTCGGGTTATAAATCCTGGCAGACCTGCAAATGTTTATGCAGGCCTTGTAAGGCTTTGTCAAGGCTCGTCTGAAAGCAGCATCAGGTTACATGTACTAAATCCGACCTTATTTCATAAACGAACAACTCTGGTCCAACAAGTCCATGTGTTTGGATCGCGATAAACGAAAGCGGCCCTTTATAGCGTTGCAGATCTACAATCTTAGGGTACAACAGATATTTAAATTAGTATTTAATGTAAAATATACTTTTAAATATACAAATGGGTCTTTAAGTATGATATCGTTTTACAGGTCATTTGGGATTCCAGGATTTTGACGAGTGATATAATGACATACCAGTATGTCTTAAAACGTTTACTCTTCCGCATGTTTTTTGTACGGACTTGGATTTCTTATTTTATTGTTTAAGTAATGACGTTGTGGTATATTTTATTCCATAAAATGACACTTAAGAAACTAGGTAATCAATAAACTGGTTGGAACGCGATAAACAAAACCGGACACGGCTTGTTTCATTCTTTTCACTTAACACTGATGAATCCTACATTGACTAAATGGTCCTAAGGTGCAGTAAAACTTTACTTTGTTTGGTCATCTGCATCTACAAAGCTTTTTTTCTTAAAATAGTAACAGTGACCTTGACCTTCGACGTAGAAACCCGAAACGCAAACTTGTTCAAGGCATTGCCATACCAAACACTTGTATGTAGTTTCATGCAATTCCATTGAGGAATGAAGTCGATAGAGCGATGACAACGGTTTTGTTTTCTAAAAATAGCAAAAAGTGACATTGACCTGTAACGCAGTAACCTGAAACGCGCACTTGTTCAAGATATTGTCATACTGAACACTTGTATCATGTTTCATGAAATTCCGTTAAGGAATGAAGTAGATAGAACGAGAACAACGTTATTCTAAAAACAGTGTCAGTGACTTTGACCTTTAACGTAGAAACCCGAAACGAGAACTTATTCAAGGCATTGCCATACCAAACACTTGTGTGAAGTTTCATGAAATTCCATTGAGGAATGAAGTCGGTAGAGCGATGACAAAGTTTTATTAAAAATAGTAACTGTGACCTTGACCTTCAACATAGCAACCCGAAATGCGAATTTTTAAAGGTATTTTCATACTAAACACTTGTGTGAAGTTTCATGAAATTCCATTGAGGAATGAAGTCGCTAGCGCGATGACAAAGAGTGTAAAATACATACATTCGTACATACGTACGGGCGGAACCATATATCCCTTTGTCGTACTGGTGATTATTGTGACCTCTCTGTCATCCCCGATACTCTAGGGGTTACGCTCCCTTACGCTCTGTTGTGAGCGTAACCCCTGCAGTATCGAGGATGCCTCTCTATTAGAAAACCCTGTTATGTTATATCAAAGGTAACAGAGCGAAAAACTTTCACAGATGAAGACACGGGTCAATATTTTAATTTGATATCAACAGAAATAAGATGTATAAAAAACAGATTTTCACGATAATAAATAACGTTATTTTCGAAATACTTACATACATGTAAACATTTTTAAACCGAAAGTGAACGGGCTCTTACGATTTAAATCTCTGTAAGCGTTACTACTTTGGTGACATAAACTTGCAATTTAATTATGCAATCATAGTAACATGCATAATTGCCAGACACAGTATCATTTTCTTTTGCCGATCTTATCAATGAAGATGAAAATTCCATGAAAGTGAGATACTTTTAATAGTTTGGACTGTTATCTAGAAAAGACTTCCCCTTCTTTGTTTAACATAAGACATTCAATGAAAACGTGCTCAATTATATGTAGATGAAATGAAATATAGGTGCATTTGTTTTTCTTTCAAAGGAATCTGAATTGCGCTTTTAAGACTAGAACATTCTACGCAAAACAAGAACTCTTCGCTCTGATTAGCCAAAAATGGTAGAACGAACTCGCATATCCTATTGTTTTAAGTATACATATACAAGAATGTTATTTTGCTTTTTGTTATCTTTATGTCTCAACAGGTCAAGCAGGCCGCTCTGTGGTCTTCAGTGTCACTCTTCAAGACGTGATGTCCGATCCTGGTGTTGGCCAAACTGTGATATTTAACAACCATATTACGAACGTTGGTGCCAAGTACAGCTTTGAAACTGGGATATTTACTTGCACGAAACCCGGTATATATATCTTCTCCTGGTCGGTAGAAGTCGCCAATCCTAATTTTCTTAGCACAGATTTGATGCGAAATGGCGTGACCATCGCCGAAACTACCGCCAAAGGAAGCGACGACTGGGGAGTTGGGTCAACCCTGGTGGCCATAGAACTGACCATTGGTGACGAGGTGTGGGTTCGCGTCGATGGTCATTCCCCCGGAGCAGACATCCAGAGGTGGGGAACTAGCTTCACTGGATTTCTACTTTATCCATCATAGATATTGACTACACTTGTAGTGTATTACGGGAACGTCTTGCTTATGAGTTATTGTGAGGTAACAGGAATAAGTCTGAACGCTTTCGATTACAAACATCACCAGTTTGTTTTTCGCGTTTGGAAATATTCGCGATGTGACGTTTTAAGCTGGTCGTTATATGGAAATATTCGCGTTGTGACATTTTAAGCTGGTCGTTATATGGAAATATTCGCGTTGTGACATTTTAAGCTGGTCGTTATATGGAAATATTCGCGATTGCAATGGTTCTGAAATATATTCATTCTATACATTTAGAAATTATAAAAACTGTAAATAAATATTCGCTTGTGGATGTTTTTTGTGCTAATTTACTCAACGTAAAAATCGCAAGCATATACAGTATCTCCACTTACTTTCTATGAAATCAACTAATGTCATCACATGATATTTCTGATACAGTGTATGTTACTCGGGTTATATACCTGACTTTGTTGTTCCCAAGAACAATAAAATGACGTCACAAATTCGAGGTTAAGGGTCCCTGTCCCACTGCACAGTGTTTTTGCCTATTTACAGTAACGTGCCCTTAACTTCCGCTTGGATATAACTTGTGGCACACTTTGGCCAGAGCACTGTGGTTGTACAGGTAGCTCAGTCGGTTAGAGTGACAGTATAATAATCCAGGGTTCGAACCCCGGTCTAGCCCACTGAACTTTAACGCTCAGAACACTGTTGTTGATGATATTTGTTCACTTCTATATTTATAGAATGCTGATGTATTGTCGTTTTACATTACAAGAACTTTTTTTGCTGAAATAAAAAAAAAATATATACCCATTCACATGTTCGGTGCATTAATAATAAATAAAAATACTTCGTAAATATGTTGTGACATTGTTGTTAATAATATATAATTACTCGGTCAACTTTACCGTGAATGGAACATAACTCTGTACTTATCCACAGATAAAAAACATAATCCTTTTTTATGCGAAAAAACCCCAAAAAAACAACAAACAACAGAATTTGGAATTTTGTCTGGAAAGAAAAATACATGGATTTGTTTTTGAGAAGTGCAGGAAACTTGTGCACAAATCTGTACAATATCTGTTTTACAATCGATCTATGTGGACACGTTACGAATTCGCTGCATATGAAAAGCAGACTTTGTACAATCAACCATTTACAAGTTACAGTAATGACAGTTGGATTATATATGCAAGGGATACCAATACACAACGTTTGAACTCTGTATGACAATAAGTTTTTCAAGTCGTCATTCAAAGAAGCAAAATCTGTTTTTGATATAGTGAACTTGACGTCTGGCAGACTTCACCCAAAATAAATAGGGATATTTGCATTCACTAGGGCAATCAACACACTAAGTGTAAACTGTAGCTCATATTTTCATCTGGACAAGCAGAATTCTATTTGAAGCAATAGTGACCTTGACCTCTGGGGAAGCACAACAAAAACCAATAGTGTTTTTGGCATCCACTTGGACAAACAACAAACCATATTTGAACTTAGTATGATCACTTGTTCTCATGTTATCATCCTGACAAGCCCAAACAAGCAGAATACAACGATGACCTCGACCTTTGAAAAACAATGCCAAAATCAATAGGGTTCGTTTCGTCCCCTAGGGCAACCAACACAGTAAGGTTGAACGTTGTGTCATTAATCGTTCTCATATTATCATCCGGACAAGCACTAAAAACGGACGGACGGACACCACTCGTGACGATTATATCACCCTGAAATTTGTTCGGGGGGATACAATCTGAAAACTATATGCATCTCTGAAAACGTGTTGTTAGTATTAAATAATCGCCTTAATGTAAAAATAATACATATAAATAAATGAAAGTGTGCGCGTAAACCATTTATGTAACAATTTACGCGTTACGAGGCCAGCGCCCCACTCTATGTTAAAAACAATACACTAAGGGCTTTATTTTAATATTAAGACTTGTCAGAACATCTAAATGACAATCCAACATCACGTTAGATACCACAAACCTATCCTTGTAAGTTTCATATCTTGACATCACCACACATGTCAAAGCAAATTCGCCACTCCATGTTTTTTTAAGGTACATCGATACTAATACATAATTGCTGGACACACTTTCCTTATTGACCAACCTGAATTTTGCAAACCGACCTTGTCTTTTTGTCATTGGACTGAAAAACACGTTCGGGACTCTTCTGAAAAGAAAAGAAGACGGAGTACTTGTATCAGTTATGTGAAGTTAATGGAGAAATCGTACTGCCGTGGAAACAAGAAACCAACCAGGGTTTGAGACAGCCGCTCACCTCTCGGACAATTCGTATATTACTTCATACGGTACATGTAGTAAGCATTACTAATGAAGACACTGAAATTGAGAACAGTTTTGTACGGGAACACAGACAGCAATACACATCAGAAATTGAAAGATATTAGAACTTTAAACTACAATGTGCAATTTGTTTTTGAGCTATTTACTAATCAAAATAGTATTATGAAGTGATTATTCAAAAACAATGCCTTCTGGACCCTATTTCACAGTGCATGTTAACAATGAAGACTGATGGACATAATTAAAAGCTGTATTCTGAATTAAAACAATACACTGAATTCAACACTAGTTCAAGATACTTACATCTTGAAAATATTACCTCTGATGTCATATTATAATTAAAAATATCGGCAAATCACTTTTGACGCGGGACCGATTGGCTTGGACATTCAAACAAACACGTAGCTTAAAATCCTTAATGGACAGTTGCCACATAGATAAATGTTTAGCAACATTGATAAGTAAAAAGTTACATGATACGGGCGTGCTTGTCACATTGTAAAAAGATAATGATTCGAGGATATTCGGCGATTTGTACCAAGGGAAGCTACTCCAAACTCATTACAATGCTAGCTACTGAAGTGAGTAGTACGTGATCTAACGTCCAATGGGAGAATACTCCGATAGTTTTATAAGGTCAGCCCGTAACACTGTTTGTGGCTCGTCCTGTAATCTAACTAAAAACCACAAAAACAACAAAGAGCTTTACATTTCGTGATTAATCACCTGCAGCAAGATATTGTCATTTAACACGACATTGTGGTCTAGATGCCACAGTGTTGTCATTTATCTGAAAAAATCTTTGTCCGGTTAATTAACAAATCTCTTGAAATTTGTTTACTTAATGTTTTACATTATTCCATGCTGCAATAGTTCCACATATTTTATTGATTTTTGTCGTTCTTTGGACTAGGAATCTTCGGAAACTCAGAGCACGATCTGCGAGACTAGAAGGATAGAACATCGACTTCTTTCCTTTTTTTAAGTCACGTACCTTAACATACAGGACAAGTCTATAATCCTTATAAACGGAGAACTAATAACACCGAGAAGTATGTCGTTGCTTATCACGAGTTCAGCATCTCCTTTCACTCGCCTTTCACATTAGAAGATTCGTTTGAACACTTCCTTCTTTTCTCGGTCTTTGCCAGGATTTCTCTGTCATATAGCTTTAACATGCTTATTTGGCTACGACTCTACCTGACTACACGTTTTCAAGGTAGTATTGACGGAGAAAAAAAATGAATGTGGAATGTGGATCCAAATCCTTAGAAATTGGCGATGGCGCCGGCGCGTTCACAAATCCCGAGACTTCTGCCGTAAATGTAAATGCACGTCAAACTTCGCGCGTAGGTTTACGGTTATGATCCATTGTCGTTAATTAAAAAAATATATTGCAACGCCGATCCTTCACTCAAACATGCCTCAAACATAGGACGCGTGCGGAGGATCGGAGGAATTCCTTCGCAGAATTGTCTTCAATGTCCCTGGCCGTATCTCAGGACCAGCCATGCCCCACGACACTCGTTCCGCTGTCGGAAAGTAGCTCAGCATTGTCTCTGACTGGAGACGCGATAGACAAGGCGCGTGAGATGTTTGCTTTCTCGCTTGCTCTCTTATATATATAATGTTATACCGGTATATAACATTGTAACATCGTGCTCCACTTTTCATACCGTGGCCCTACCTATGAATTGTAGCTGAGACCTTGCTGTTTATACCTTTGCGCGTTCTTAAGCTATAATAGGGTTTAATTTTTCGCCAGTTCCATGTTCATCATTGTGAGCATGTTCTGTACGAAAGACACAACTTCCATTTCGATAAGACTTTAATCGTCTTCTTAGGCAGAGAGTAGATACATCCTTCTTACTCTCTTCAGTATATTTCGAGCCAAATCAGTGGCGTAGCATATAATTTTTTATTATGTATGCTTGAATACTCAAGCATACACTAAACTTTTCAAGAAGGTTTTTCTTAATCATATGTTTTCATTAATTTCTTTTTTACTGATTAATATGGACCGTCCGTATCAATCATAAAAAAAAAAAAGAAAAATCCTCTTCTTGGAAATTTTTGTCTGATAAAGTAGTGTTGTTTTGCTATGTCAATACAAATTGACAAATCTCGAAAGTTTATGTAAATCACAAACTACATAGTGAAGTACAAAGTTGATTAATATTCATACAGAAATTCGGGTTTTACATACTTGTAATAATCAGACTAAAATGAGTTCCCAGAAAACGGGAGATTGCTTCTAGGGCCCGGTAAAAAAAATCCCCAGCTATAGTCCCTCCCATACCCTCCCGCTCCTCCGGCGCTACGCGCCTCGGACGCTCGACCCTCTGTAAGCATAGACTCTGAAAAAATGATTGTCTACGCCACTGTCCCTGAATAACGGACCCTTCCCCCTTTCCCCGCATCTCCTTTCCTGTTATTCGCGCGCTATTAATGCTTCTTTCTATGACGTCACAATAGGCGATCGTCACGCGAGATTTCCTGTCGTCATTGTCACTGTTGCTAGCGACGAAGGAAGCTACAGCTGAACTAGACGCACGAAGAAGGTTTTTACTCTTATTCAGATAACATTCAAACCAGGTACAGAACATACTTTAAGGTACGTATGATTTCAAAATTTCTATTTTTCGAAATGAATATAGTTGTTTTGATTCAAAGCAAAGCATATGAGTACTCATTAATAGGGCTTGTCTAAAGCGGAGTTGCATGTACTGTTTCACTCGTCAACCAAACCTGTCTAAAGTGGAGTTACAATTTAACTCATCAACCAAACCTGTCTAAAGCGGAGTTAATGTTTAACTCATCAATCATACCTGTCTAAAGCGGAGTAACTGCTTAACTCATCAATAGTACCTGTCTTAAGCGTAGTGACTACTTCATTCATCAATTATGCCTGTATAAAGTGGAGCTAAAGAAATTTGACTTCACTTTCCATTGTTTTTTCTTCAAAACTCGCACGTTAGAAATGATTAAAATCGTTCACAACATATTGGAATTAATGGCCAACGCCATATTTCTACATAATATTACAGGAGGGAGATGAACTCCTTGAATCACACCATCAGGTTTGACAAAAACGGTTTGCTTATCTCCGGAATCTTTAAGCATATTGTGATAATATTGTAAAATAATTCGTCAGTCTGGAAAAAGAGGTCTGAACTTTCAGGTTTAGTTTGTAGTCTATTTGATCTATCCACTGATCTATTAAGGAGTGGATGGATGCCCCACATTGGGTTATCAACTTATCATTAAATTAAAAAATTGAATATAAACTTCATCTCATTGTCGGATCTTTGACAGGCCCTTTATCTTAACCTACAGGCCCGTATTCATGAAACTGTTCTCATGCTCAAGTTCGGATTCTCTGATGAAGTAAAAAGTCTTGTTCCTCTGACTAATTTATAAAAATTCAGATTCTGTTGATGATTTGTGAAGAATGTTTGAGAGACTTAAAACCGATTTCTGTTTCTAATGTTAACAGTTAACGTTTTACCGTGTTACAGTTCTAATGTTAACAGTTAACGTTTTACTGTGTTACAGTTCTAATGTTAACAGTTAACGTTTTACCGTGTTACAGTTCTAATGTTAACAGTAAACGTTTTACCGTGTTACAGTTCTAATGTTAACAGTTAACGTTTTACCGTGTTACAGTTCTAATGTTAACAGTTAAC
>JAUMHH010186341.1:0-14526 GCA_032359455.1 Chlamys rubida | reverse complement strand
TTGATATACAACTCCTGTTTTGTCTAAAATGTCAGTCTTGTCTTTGGGGTGCACCAGTAACTGTCTGAGGGTTGTCAATGGTCTCATCGGGGTGCTGAAATGGTGTTTTCTCATCACCCGTGCAAACGCCTAAGATGTCCCCATTCACGTAGGGTATAGTGACTCAGCCTTTGCTTTAGGTTTGGCTCTCATTACTTTTCTTCTCTCTCGGTTTTCTTTTTTCTGTCTTTTCTTTTTACCGCTCTTTTCACCTTGTGTATTAACCAGTCGGGGTAGCCACAACGGTTGAGTGCGTCTTTTATGTGCTATCCTTCCCTGTATATATCGTCCTGACCGTTACGTTGCCCTGCGATTCTCTTAATGTACATCAAAGGTTGCATGCGAGTTTTCTTGTATTCAGAGCCTTCGATTTCGTCACGACATATTCCAGGGGTGCAGAGAACGTAAGAGACCGTAACCCCCGGACTCCGAGGATGTTGGGTTATAAGGAATGTCACACATAAATTGTCGCTGTTCTCGAAGTCTTTGAGCTCACTCCCAAAGTTTCAGTATGTTTGTTATATGGACGTTAATCTCGTCATTTGTGCAGCGAAACTGCTGTAGTTCATTTTCGAGTTCCAGGGGTTACGCCTACTTCTTTCTCTGCTCTTGGAATATGTAAATGAGCGTTACCCCGGGAGTTCGAGGTAGTTATAGTTTGGTAGGACGAACTTCCATCAACTTCCGATTTGAATACGGCCTGGCCACAGTGGTGATTGCATGGTATTGAAAGGTAATCGTGAGACACAAACACGTGATAGCAGCTATAAAACTTGGTGAATACATACAGTGTGGATGTTATCTTGATAATGGATTATCCTTATCACATATATATCCATTGTACAGTATGCCAAGAAGGTGAACGTTTGCAAATTCGACCTCGTGGAATGTTTTTTAACAACAGGGATACCCCAAGGATCCAACCTTGGAATAATATTATTAATCAAACATGGACGATTAATACCATCTGTACGATAAGTGGGAATACTTCGATTTTCCTATGGTGAACTTTGCCTTTCTTGATAGTAACATCCCACCATACGGTGTTTACGCATCGTAGTTGATTCGGTATTCAAGAGCTTGCTCCGAATATCATGATTTCCTCGGTAGATATGTACTAATGACGAACAAATCAACCACACAAGTTTTACTAAGATGCTGATATTGTAAACAGATATAGGACGGTTTGGTTAATTTTCAGTTCTGAACTTTCTGTATCACGTGGCAGACGTATTATCTGATTAAGGTAGTTTCATTACACACTGTCACTTGACTACAGCTGTTGAGGAATGGAATTTCTGATTTTCTTTAACAGCGTTAAGTCTGACATACCTCACGGAAAAAATACACAACACGATACAACATTTAAAAACTTCATTGTAATCACAACATATAAATAAGGTAATAACGACACAAACAAACTACATTAGAGTTAGCACACAAATAAATATAAAAATTGTTTCATAAAATTCCATAAAATATTTTGAGGTCGATATTAATCTTTATAAAGGAGTATGCAACATCACATACTGTACACACACACATACGAAACACGTATTAACGAGCAGTCCTCACTTTGTGATGGATTCTTGATACATTTTGGCAATATTCTACTATTTAAAAACGATAAAACTGTACATCTATTTTTTCCCGTGAGAAAGAAGTTCTGTTCTTTCCGTAAATATACAAAGTGACAGAAAATCTAAAATAAATGCTATAATGATAAAAAGTAATTTCAGAATTAGCTTCCCCGTACCACGAGTAGCTTTGTTTTCACAACCATTATCACATTTGTTGATATATATATGCGACTCATATAGACTTTAAACGCCGAGATATCGCCGAGATCTTTTTGATTTCAAAATGGATCCTTCCTGTACGAAACAAAGAAACCATAGCACTTGTCGGCTACCATCCCATTGATAGGGGATTTTGAAACTCATGGAAAGGCAATGGTCTTGTTTCGTAATGTATATCTCGTTTTAATTCATACCAACAAGAAATACATGTCAATAATTCTTTTTTTGAAATAACGAAAATATACAAGAAATCCCTCTTTGATCCTGCATCCGTGCGGCATCCCGAAGTTTCGATGTATCGGCCGAGACACATATTGTTTTCTCATTAATTGAATAATTTGATACGTAGGGATCGGTTGTTCTGTTCAGACATTATTATCGGTGATATTTGCAGTACAAAAACTGAAAGATACATGTTCCGGGGGTCATATACATCACTTCCTTATGATGATTTATTTTTCATTTCTGCATTGCAATATAACATCAAAATAATTGTCTGAACGTATCATTATGCCTAGGAATTTAAACACAATATGGGTCCGAATCGATCGAAAAGACTTTACGAGATAAGGGGGCCATATTTACTTATTAGGTTGTAGTAGAAAAGCTCGGCTTCTTTCATAGTTACATAGTCTCTCATACTTCGTGGAAGACCGGCTTCTTGGTGAAAGTCACTTGGGATGACATCCTCCCGACTGACGAACTCATCCATTGTACCGTTTAGACTTGCTATTAACATTTGAAGATTACACATAACGCTGTAATGTCTCCCTTCAAGAGATTCATACATGGTCATAAATTCACCGTGATGGAACTTCTTTTCATCCCATTTTGACGTTTCTATAAATGCTGCAAACACCGACAGCATTGAGAAGTCGTCGATGAAACTTGATGTCATCTGAAAGAAAAATAACAAATAAATGTTTGCAAATAATATTTTCCATATCAAATATTATATCTCGTTAGAGTCTATGCACTGATTGCTTGCCAGACGTTTTCGCAAAAAGAACTTTTCGATTCCTGTTCGTCTTCAAACCAAACTAAGCATCCATTATTAATACCAAACTGATAAATCTCATTTTTCAGTCTATGTTTTTGTTCAAATCATCAGTGGATTAGAGTTATTTAGCTATTGTGAAGACGTCACAACTAGCCTCCCACAGTTGCCTGGGTTTATAAACAGTCAATTAAATATAAAATAAAAAGAACTCTTCGGTCTATTACAGTATTTGACGATAAGAGACCTCGGGAATCTGATAATGTTATTTTTATGTGCTTATGAATTCCAGGTAATGACGAACCATCCAACACCAGCCAATAATCATAAACTGGCTGTTGTGATTCTACTTATCTCGTTAAGAATAGTTGCGTAACTGGTAATCAAATATCGCTATTATTGATTCATTTGCATCAAAACTGGAAAAATATGCGGTAAATGTTCATAAAAATTTGGGAAATACTTCACTCGCGTGTGTGGAAAATAAAAATATATTTTTTTTTCACTTCCAAAAAAATGTGTATTATACATGGAATACCTTAATTCAGGGTAACACGACAGACAAAAACGTCACCGGTAGGTGCTTATTTAGCTAAGAGTCATACAAGTATACTGCAATAATAATTTCTAAATTTAAATAAATTAGTTAATACTAATTAGTATACACAAATGAACGTGCAGTCAATAAGGATAAGTTTAAGTGGTAAGCTATTCGAATCTCAGCAGTAACTTACATTTGCTAAGTCAGTGTTTATCTCCCAGTTAACGTCCTGGGGAAGTCCATCATGAGTCGCATTTCGTAGTGCATCCATCAAATGTTCAGGATTTTGTAATCTTTGTATTACCTGTGTTGATATAGAAAACGTATAATATACATAACTGAACAACACTTAACAGTTTGAAGGACAAATAGCTGAATGTCAAATGTTTGCAGTGAAACGTAGTAATTCTTAGAGAAAAGAAAACTATTCCGAATAACGTCAACGATTTTTCTGTTTCATGCAATAGACGTGATTAATTGAATTTGATTAATTTCTTAGCCGTACTTCTGTATTCCTAACCTTACCCTGCAGTTGTATAAAAAGTCTGTTATCATTATCGAAGATAGGCCGATCATCCCCATAATGCCATACATAAATACCCGGTAAATGAATAAATAAGTAAACCATGAAAGACAAGGAAGAATCAATGCATATTTTCTTAGTCTCTAGCGAAAGAATATTCAACATGAAAAACACAGGAAAACGTAAGGCTGTAAACTTATATATTGAGTGTACGTGTCTATGCAATGATATCACTTCGAACCTTTGGATTTTAAAGCAAACAGATTCCATCTGCAAATACGTCACGTGTCTATGGCTAGCTTACTTCCAATTGGATTTTGAACCATATTGACAAAGGAATGAGATATGATCAACCCGTTACCGCCTAGTAGGACTATTGTCCCATGGTGTACATAAAATGTCAGTTTAAAAATAAATCATCTGTAGTAGTGAAAGTTGTACATTTGCAACGTTTGCAAAGCCTGTTGTATTCGCTGTTTATGTTTTATATATTATATTGTTTATTGTTTGTGTGTGTGTGTTCTAGAACACTTTAGATACATTTTCAGGCTTTTAGATTTAGAACCCTTGCTGAGACCTAACTCGAGCCATATGGTGTAGTACGATATTTACTTTTTGGCTTTCTGCATCGAAAGGTAATGTTATAAATACGTGCTCTCCTTTCTTCGTATTTATAGTAATTACTCATAACATAAATTGGTCGTATGCATATATATATATCCCTTAATGTTGATTATAACACGGAAGGTTAAATAATGCTTAAAATACCAAAAAACAGCAGGAAATCAACGTATTGGACAGTACATACTCAGGCAAATAAATCTATTTCATTCCATTTTCAAAAATCTAAATTAAATAATAATTTGTTATAACGGGTTTGCTTTAGCAAGATTTAAAACACATGTTATTTAGTCTCAACTCTATACATGTAAAAATAAAGTCACGTTAAGATTTTGATTATGAGAAGATTATATTATATCTTGACGACCCTTCAACAAAACACGCTATTGTGTTCTCGAGGAAGCTAATGACGACAGAAGTATGAAGACCTGGGTTCAGTTGTTAAAATGCGATTAACTTAATCAGTGATTAGCGCAATCCTATTTTTTGTGAATTTCAAAAAAAAACTCAGCCATTAAGTAGGTTGAAACTTTTTTGATAGAAAATATTTTGTAGGGTGAAATTACATAAAAATTTACAGGTTTTTACTTTGGATATTGACGAAATAATTAGGTGGTTTAAAAATGTCGTTTAACAGTGATGAAGCTAACCACTAACAACTGGATCCTGGTGTTAAGAGATAATGTAACCAATTAAAGACTACGTTTTAAGTGCCTACTTCTATAACGCGACGACTTTTTAAGTGACCCTTGAGTGGTCTCAATATCTGTGGACACCGACTTCATAACAGGTCAATTAAAACAGGAAGTAATGGTAGGCATGTTAAGATAGTTAAAATTCTGCTAAAACATTTTCTTCTGTTTATTCTCTACAAAAAAAGTATATAACCAGTATCCTGTTTTAATTTCGATTTAAGAGTTACTTACTAATTTATTAATCAGTGGTGCACTTTGTAGTACTGCCTCTTCTAGCCTGATAAATAGTTCCTGGACGTAGTTCCGGGACACCTGTTCATCATACGTATGATATGACGTCATATCCACAGTTACCCCGCAGGGATAGGTCCAACGACCGGGGGTGTTGGTATAGTCCAACACTCCAGCAGACACCGCAGCGACGCTCAGTGTTACAACCAATAAATACAGTTTATTATCACCTGAAAAGACAACAATTCACTACATACATTGTTTCCACATACAAATGTATATATTTGCATGGAGACATGCTGGGTATTTTTATCAATTATGCGGTAATTAAATGTTTTAATAAAAGAACAAAACATACATATGGATAATCAACGCGACCAAACATGTATTAGATTGATTTCTTACGGCAACATATACAAAACAAAAAGATTAATTTTGTAACTAACCATTATATGATAAAACTCATTACTTGACACATAAGTGGTGGAATATATATTTTCTTTAAAAATGCAAAACGAATTCTTTAAAATAGTTTATTAAGTAAGCTGTTGATAGAATCGATACGACAAAAACTCGATAGCTTAACTTGGCCATATGCTCTATCTAATTCAACCTGACGGTGTAAGACATGGTCGTGAGTCGCGGAATATAAGCAATCTAGTGAATAGAGTATGTACGGAATGTCATAAGAGTATGTGCGGAATGTCATAGAGTATGAACGGAATGTCATAGAGTATGAACGGAATGTCATAAAGTATGTACGGAATGTTATAGAGTATGTACGGAATGTCATAGAGTATGTGCGGAATGTCATAGAGTATGAACGGAATGTCATAGAGTATGAACGGAATGTCATAGAGTATGTACGGAATGTTATAGAGTATGTACGGAATGTTATAGAGTATGTTGGGAATGTCATGAGCCTAACTAATAATTTTGTATGAATGGAATTCGGCATTCTACATAGTAAAGATTCAGGCGAAAATGATTGTATGCTCATGAATTAATAAAAACCTTCTAAATCAAGACTGTCAGTATCTCGGACGAAAGACAAATGACAAAAAATAAAATGTCATATACAAACATATATCATTCCAACCTCGAAATCCCCGGGTTACACTTTCTCACGTACAGAGAACGTCTAGACCGTAACTCCTGGAATTTGAGGATGATTTCAATAAGAAATTAGAAAATATTTTTGTACAAGCTGGTATTGGTCAGAAAAAGGATTGCCAATAAAAACACCAAGCTATTATACCGGGTCCTGAGATGTTGCCTGTACCTTCGAAACTATCGTTAACGTTGTAATTCCTATATTCTATATTATTATAATGTTTACCCGTTTGTGCGATCTTTCCCATCATTGTAGCGTTGATTTGGTATGATATAGTCAAAGTATTCAGAAACAATCTTTAAAACGAGTTATCAGCCGATTTTATAGTGACTTTACTTGGTTTATTTTCTAAAAAAATATTCCACCGGATTGGGAGGGGATTTGGGCTTTACACTATTAATATGCTGTAATGTTTCCGGCGGACATCACTTATTTTGAAAATCCAAATTTGGAGTAAAATTTGTTTATCCTTGCAATACGTGATCGATAAGGAAATGTTCATTTATGGTAAGCGTAAGATATGTAAATGCACACGTCTTAAGTAAATGTAATGAGGGTACAGCTAAGCACACTTGAATTAAAAATAAAATAACCATACGACGCGCGTGTAATGTCATGAACAGGAAACGACCCGGATTTGTAAACTAAACCGATCTCCCAAACGTGGGCATTGGGATATATAATAAAAAGTCTTTGTACAGGAAGTCAGTCATATCCAAACATAATCCGACACGTTCGTAAACCACTTAAGACTCATTTATGATATATTGTGCTGACCGTCCCATTGCACTGTGTGCCCGTTATACGTTTACGTTGCATCTGTATCAAGTAAAGGCTTACAGTATTAGAAAACTACAACAAGGAAGAAATTCGCGCATGAATATTTTATACCCTATCATAAATTACTATATCCTCTCCCCAAATTGTGTCCGATATCCCATTAGGAGGAAAAGTGATTTACAGGTCTAAGATGTTGTCGATAATTATATTTCCGTATATATTTACATAGTTAAGTCAGGGCGAGGGTACCAAAATAGAACACGTTTTAAAGAAAAATATGAATATTTCCTATAAAGTTTTTGAAAGACCAATTTTTTTACTGTTATGAAACAAAACACGCCTTTAGCCTTCATGCTATGTATTTCTTGGGTATAAACATAAAGTGTGTATATTTATAGAGCTCATTGAGTGCGTCAGATTCACTTGGAATGTTTAGCTGGTCGAGTACCCAAAATGGAAGACTTCATCTTATAAGTCAGTTTATGAAAATGACTGACAGCATTTAAATAATTTTCTTCATTTAAAAAATGTTTGGACACTTTCAGACAAACTTTACTCATTCATGTACTTTTTCATGTTTAGAAATATGATAGAAAATTTATGTTTTCGCATCGTACTTTTTCCCGGGATTTTGTTTCATGTCATTTGATTAATATTTCAGTTGAGTTTACGATCAATGTTTAAGAGGTAGGCAGATGATATTTGTTCAAAATGCATGATATTTGTTCAAAATGCATGATATTTGTTCAAAATGCATAAAACTACCTAAATTTTAAATAAAAATTGCTGCGTCATATATATAAACAAGTGTTCCATTTTGGGTACCCTCACCCTATATATGGCCTTTGGTGCGCTGATCGGCTGCACTGAATTAAATTAATTTTCACTTTCTTTTTCTTAGGTGCTGGTCTTTTTTCGATGATGTTTCTGGTGTTGTTTGACTGAAAAGGCTTTATTAATCTTATCTGTTTTTAAATGACCTATAACGTCTTCTATTTAATTCCAACTGCTCTGCTGTTTTAAATGTAACAGAATGAGAAACTCACCGCCCCAATCCCCCAATTGTGTTGAAGGGTAGTTCAAAATATACACTTATTCTAACTACAATTACAGAAGGTTTTCTAACTATATACTAAAGACTGAATACTGTCCAGTCTGTGACAAGAGTGCCCGATCGAGTTTCAGCTAAGATCCATCCCTTCTCTCACAGAAAGAATAGCTGAAGGCCTCTATCCTTCTACCTCCAGAGTTTCACTCTGTTTTCATAATGGACATGTTTTATGCTAAGAAAACGTTTCGTTACATATGTAACGACGTCAAAATATTTTTGATTGTAGTATAAGCTACAGTCAATAATAAATAGATATGTACTGTCAAAGTATTGAACAGGTACCGGTAGAGTGACTATAGTTAGAAATGACATGATCTGCATGTCAAAATGATGGTGGTTTATGCAACACATGCACCAGAGAACATACTTGTACATTTGCTGTCTATGGTACCTACGTTGAAAGCTAAGTAACTTGTGGACGTTCGTCTACAAGTTGTTGGCGCCTTCAATTATCTTGGTTGCTAAATTGCTGTTATAACGTAACCAAACTGATCTCATTATGAAAAATCACCCACATGTATTAACAACTAGAAGACTAATTTAGCTGTCCGTTATAACAGTTCCCATATTAATTTAATATGCTATTATAGACAGTTACTGATAAACAATATTTCAGAACACCTGTAGGGAAATCACTTGCTTCATTGAACATTTTACGATGTTATGTACAATGACAACCATGGATGATGTTGTTTCATTGAAGTCTGTCCGCAATCGATGTATTTCTGGTATTACACGTTAATGCGAAAATGTTTCATTGAATAAACCTTACTTCATTTGTATTAATCAGATTAACATTAACTAGCTCTCCGTGAATAGGACATGACAGTTGGAATGTTGCAAAGGATACATGTACGTACCGTATGCTAGAAAACCAGCTCGTCGATAACCGAGTATATTCGATCCTTGATAAGTAAGCATATTTGATCTCGTCTTTGTAGAATCATGATAGAGAAATTACTTATATGAACAAACTAAAACGTTTTAATATAGTTTCATTGAGATTAGCTTACTGGCTGATTTACCGGAAAACGTGCCTTCGCCTTCCCTGATGTGGGAAGCTGGTAACACGTGTATAACGACATGCACGCTCGCGGATATTCTATGACGATTGCAGCCACAGCTGTTTTACTGTCACGCGGACATCGGTATCAATCATACCGATACTAATGTAATAATCAGCATAAATAACATACACACTTCCTCATTAACAGCCTAGCGTTACTGGTCATTTTCTATTAATCTCTCAAAAATGACATCCCCTTCAATTAATGAACGATAATGAACCAAGACCACGCAGGATGCTGTTTAAACAAGTTGTTCTATCTACTATTTCTGCCATCGAGTTGCCGACATACGACTTAACGATGTCGACATAAACTCTTAATTATATCGACATAATATGAGAAGAGACGATATCGACACAAACTGGAGAATATGTCGACTATCGAACGTACGGTTGTCGTCAACACCCAACCATCATATAGCAGCATCTTCCGTGATATCCAGATCGTACGGTTGTCGTCAACACCCAACCATCATATAGCAGTATCTTCCGTGATATCCAGAACGTACGGTTGTCGTCAACACCCAACCATCATATAGCAGTATATCCCGTGATATCCAGATCGTACGGTTGTCGTCAACACCCAACCATCCTATTGCAGTATATCCCGTGATATCCAGATCGTACTGTTTTCGTCAACACCCAACCATCATATAGCAGTATCTTCCGTGATATCCAGATCGTACGGTTGTCGTCAACACCCAACCATCCTATAGCAATATATTCCGTGATATCCAGATCGTTGGGGCACCTGCATTAATCAATTGTTCCCTTGTGCCGTTATTTAGATTTTGATAAATCTTTGTAAACGTCGCGTTTGACCTGCCAATTAGCTTTTTAAATTAATTCATATAACAGGTCTTTAATCAAGCGTTCCGTTTGACATGTTTACGTATAATGTGTTAAACTGACATCTAGGACTTGTCGATGATGCTAGGGACCAAACAATAGGAAACTCAAATGAGTTACTGTTGAAACAGAAGGACAGGTGCGTGAAACGTCTTAATTGACGTTCACTGTAAAGTGTGTATAATAGGAACTGTACCATTACTCAAAAGAGGGGAATGTGGCCGTCAAGGCTAGGCAAACCTCGATGAAGGACTCGAATGAGTTTCAAATAATCACTATAATTTGATTTCGTAGATAGAGAATTGTTTATGCGGGAACTTTCACATCTTCGTTTGTGCATTCTTTGGGTGACCTAATCATTAAAATAGATATGTCAGATGAAATGTTTTCTTGTATGCATCCTCGTAATTATAGTGTATAAATGTAAACGTGATTCTTGTAGTCATATAAATTGGCGGTATGGATACCTAATTGGCGGTATCGATACCTTTGCCATTTGATATTGATCCATGAAATCCTGAAAACAGACATTGCAAATTATGTCGATCACGTCCATATTTGTCTTTTCACAACCGACATGCCTGCCCTCTATTATAGTGGGTATATGAATAAGTATGTGATTTCTTTCTTCTTCATTAATTTATCTGTTTATTACTTATTTTTAATATATTTTTCAGGCAGTCGTATGCAATGTATGCATCAAGCGTATGTAAAAATCTACTTTGAAGGTTTCGAAGGGATTTTCCCCTTTTCGTCACTGTGTGGCAATTCAGAGGCTAAATGGAAACATATTATAGTGATGTATCAAATCATTAAGTAATACGAAATAATAACAAATTCATCATGTGGTTCAGGAACAAAAATATCAAAAACTGTTTATCGGCCTATCTTTGAAAATAATCCGAATACCATGATTGATACAAGAAGGTTTTGTGAACAATGGAATTGTGTTTATTTCTCCTTCCTCTGCAAACGTTATAGATTAGACCCGCTCTATCACACTGTATAATTTATGAGGTAAGTTATGCTGGCCTCCTGAAGAATATTTCTGTGTGTGCTTTAATCTACAGCTTCTATTACAGCACATCAAAGTTTGTGTATACATCTATTGCATTCCGTTCATATACTATTTCCAATTTGGGGTGGACTGATAAATGCTTATTGCTTTCTATTTCTAATTTTGCTTTTGTGAGAAGGTAAATGATTCATTTTAAATATTTGTCTAACATTTAATTATATTTGGTTTCTTTCAGTTTAAAAAACATGCAAACTATCCATATTTGGCAAGAGAAAAGACGGTTGATAATAAATTTAATCCTATCTAAACTCGTAATTTTATAAACTTACTTTAAACTGCATATTGAATAAGATGAAATATCAATTGGCAAATACTTCAGAGAATCCCTTTTACTGATTTCACTGTTTCTTTTTTCATTCAATTTTTAGCTTATTTGAATAATGAGACGTATTAACTAATCATGAATCTGGTTTCGAAAAGTTTGCCTCATGTATATACAAATACATCTGTAGTTCCATTATCTTAACATCAAGAAGCATGTCGTCTATGGTTTCATTCCATATATTTTAATGTATATTTTATATTTGACCATCTATTTAAGCTATTGACTTCCTCTCCATCTCTTGTTAGCCCGATGTATTCCTAGGCATTTCTAGTTAGCCTGTTGTCTCCCTAAGCACTTCTTTTAAGTCCGTTGTCTCCCTACGTATTTCTAGTAACCAATGGTGTTCATACACATTTCTAGTTAGCCTGTTGTCTCCCTAAGCACTTCTTGCATTTTGTTAGTCCGTTGTCTCTCTACGTATTTCTAGTAACCAATGGTCTTCATACGCATTTCTAGTTAGCCTGTTGTCTCCTTAGGCACTTCTGGTTAACTTGTTATCGCCCTAGGACACTTCTGGTTAACTTGTTATCGCCCTAGGACACTTCTGGTTAACTTGTTATCGCCCGTGACACTTCTGCTTAGCCCGTTGTCTCTCTAGGCACTTGCATGTATACCGTAACCCCGTTTTCCGTAGGTACTAATGGATAGCCCGACACACCTCTAAGCACTTCTGGTTATTCCGTTTTCTCTAAGTACATTTGGATAACCGATGCACCCCTAGGCACTTCTCGATAGGCCGATGCACCCCTAGACACTTCTCGATAGGCCGATGCACCCCTAGACACTTCTCGATATGCCGATGCACCCCTAGACACTTCTCGATAGGCCGATGCACCCCTAGACACTTCTGGTTATACCGTTTTCTCTAAGTACCTCTAGATAACCGATAGACCCCTAGTCACTTCTGGATAGCCCGATACACCCCTAGACACCTATGGATAACCCGATACACCCATAGACAATTCGGGTTATACCGTATTCTATAGGTACTTCTTCTGGATAGCCCGATACACCGCTAGGCACTTCTCGATAGCCCGATACAGCCTTAGGCACTCCGTTTTCTGTATAGCCCGGTGTGTCCATAGTCATCTTATCCACATGTATGCATACCTAGCTGGTCACGATGGCTAAAGATTGAACAAGGTTGGTATAAGAGATGTGGATTTGAAAGGGAAAATGATATTACAGATGTATTTTTGCTTTAGATCGCTTCTGATTAAAACTCAATTTTAATATCTTCCTGAAAAGATTTTACTGAATTTTATAAAAAAAAATGTCTCGGTTGTTCGAAATGCCATGGCTGTATCACCGGCAAATAGCCTTTTGATATAATATAATGACAGCTATATCGTTAATGCAAATTAGAAATAACATTTCCCAAAGTTCCGATCCTTGCAGAAAACCTGTGTTAAGAAATTTACCGTCAAAGCAGTATTTTTCATTGTTTTCATACAATCATGCTAAACGGCCATAGAAATTACACAAATTACGAGAGCAGTGCGTTCTCTATTGTAGTCTAACAGGTACGCTGTGATACTTTTTAGATATTAATAGATGATTCGAATAATCCGAGGCAATAATTCCCAGCAAAAAATTAGGTCTTTAGCGTGTCTCAACTCTTTTGTTAGCTTTCTCTAGCGCTACTTAACACATATTAAGGAAATAGACCAAAAAGGATAGAAAACAGAAGAATATTTGGTTTTAAATATTGTATGATCTCAAGATCAAAAGTGCAAACAAGTGCGAACTTTTCGATATGCAGTGCTCTGTCAATAGGTTAATGTGTGCAAATGACGACTATGTGCACACTTTTCATGCAGAAGGAGTCCGGGCTATACCATTTCAACCATTAAAGATATCACGAAGAAACATGCATTGTACCTGCATCAACCACAGACGATGTACAGTGCATTGGCATAAGGTCACCATGAGCTTCACCTCGAGGTCAAAGGTTAAATAAGTGCAAACTTTTAAGTTTCTGTGACCTTCCACCTTATAACGTTTTAATTGCATTTTTTCATGTTATGCATTTTGTACAAAAATGTAGATACACGGTTATTTCACTAAAGTAGCGTATATTTATTTTGCAAAGAAAGGGGAAAGAGCATCGGTTAATAAGGGGAGACACATGTTTTTTGTTCACAAAAACAAATCTCTTGGTAGGCCGTTTATATTTTAAACATAAATAAAGTGTTTTAACTGAATACTCTTATCTACAGCCCCTGCAACAAAAGAAATCACTTAAAGTGAAGTGCTATTGATAAAACACAGACAAATAGAAAGAGGTCAGGTACATAGCATAACAAAATGCATAATATTAATGTCTTATTTATACATTGAAAATGTCAAAATTAACCGTAAAAGAACATTCACAGAAAGGCCATATCTAACCTAAGACAGTCAGTTAGATAGTATGTTGAACGGCAAACCATTTATGTTATTACTGTAAAAATATTGTGTAGAATATAAATTACAAGTCCACTACACTACAGTGTTGTGGCCGACTCGCCTTGCCAATCTGGAGGCTTCATGCGGTGTTCGATCTTCTTGTATCATTGATCCTCCATAAGGCATGAATCTGTTCACTTTGATTTTGTTAATTGCCTGGATGTTCTGTAGCAACAGTACATATATGTGTAAACTTAATCACCTAAGTTATTCGTTTATTTTATCATGCTATCATTGCACGTTATAAGTCGTCTTTGGACCACTTTCAAAGTTGTTCCCTTCAGCAAGATGCCTTCCATAGAGAGTTCC